>JAODAL010014338.1:0-87862 GCA_025379985.1 Phyllomedusa bahiana | reverse complement strand
CATAAAGCAAAAAACATACTAGGAAAGTCCACAGTCATAACTAGCTCATTTTAAAGTGACAGATAAGACAGATCCTGTAATCAAGGCAATTTTTCATTATTAGAAAAGGGATTTTCAAAATGCTGATATTGTTTAGATGATCCCGGGGGACTGGCCCCCGGGCACAGAAATCCTTGGCGCCCATGAGCATGACAGACCTGGGGATGCTTTTCAGAGCGAATAGCAGAAAAAGAGATGTGGGAAGCATAAGACAGCTTCAAAAAGGCATGTCTAGTCATGGGCCGCATAGTGCTCAGGTTTTGCTCTTTATAGCTCTGGGTTCAAATCCCACCAAGGAAAACATCTACAAGGAGTTTGTATATTCACCCCATCTTTGTGTGTACCAACAGTACCTTTTCCCCAAAAAAAAACGAAAATTCATTTGAAATTTTGATTTGTAAACCCCAAAGGGGGGCAGGATCAAAATAAAGGTTGATAATCTCTATATTGTTCGTAAATAAATTTACTTAAAATAAATAAATGGGTTATGTACTGTAGCTGAGGGTGAGCCTAAAATAATTCCACTGAGCCCCTCCAAGAATCATCTTCACTGGTGGTTCTGGGGCAGCCCAGTCCAATACTTGTTTAGAGTATTAGTAATATTTGCTATTTTTACACCACTGAATATTTAACTTAAAGGGGTTGTCTCGCTACAATGATTGGGTTTTAATTAAAAGATCTTTAAAAAAAAACATTTGCAATATATTTTTCATTACAAATGTCCTACTGTTTTTGGTTACCCCGGGTATAGAGGCATCATTTCTCAAACCCCATAGAGCTGACCGTTGTTTATTTATCTCACGGGCTGTCAGTGCTGTGACCATCACTTCTGAATACAGGTGGGAGCACGGCCCCCCTCACAACTTCGTAGGGAAGGAGGGGGGCCTGGCCTGTGTCTGTGTGATTAACCCCCTTTTGTGCCTCCCCTCCTGCCCTACACAGATTAAGGAAGCAAGGGGGCTGATCTGTGGTCAGAATGGAAGCATGAATGTGTACTAAACATATTGTCGTGGAACTTTGACTATACAATAGAACAGATCAGGGGGGATGTGAACGGTTCAATCCTCCCCCTCTGCGGGATTAAGGGCACATAGGGCACGTGATAACGGGCTTTCGCCTGTTTTCTGCGTCACTGCGCCTCCCACCCAACCCGCTTCCCCACCAGCGTTCGCCACTTTTTGGCTGCGGGCCACATAAGGGGGGGCATGGGCATGGTGGGGCCGGTGTAGGCTTCCGGGCGGGACGCGACGCGCTCGTATATTTCCGGGAGGAAATGTACCATCGGGGGCTCGCCAAATCGCAGCGCTCGGCAGCTCCGACAAGCAGACCAGGTTTTTTTGGTCTAAATCCCCCGGGCAGAGGCGAAGTGAAGCAGGATCCGAACATGCGAGGAAGTGGATCGAAGATCGCACAGAAATCCGGCGCTCCGCTCCGTGCAGCAGGAGTATGAATAGGAAAAATTCGCCTTTATAAAGGCGGAAAACAGTGTCAGAAGATAGCTGCACGTAAAAAATACACATAATAAAAAAAAAACATCAATTTTCAAAACTCTAGAACGGCGCAATATCAACAAATTTTGATATTGCAAATTGCCGGAAAGACAGTAATTCAAATTCTGAAACCTATTCTCATTGGCCCGGCAAAAAACCGGCCAATCAAATCGGAGCGACAGTGAACCATTAAAAGCTAGGGGGAAGAATTGACCAATCAAAATCCCCGGCGGGATAATTCAAAATACAGAAAAAATTTCTGAAAAGAGCTGATTGGCTGAGCTAGCGGGGTCTCGGCTAGCTCAACCAAATCAGAATAGGAGCGACAATGCCCCATTCTAGCCTATGGAGAAGTGTAGACCAATCAGAATCCAGGGCGGGATAATTCAAAATACAGTAAAAAGACAGAAAAGAGCTTTTGGGCTGAGCTAGCGGGTCTCGGCTAGCTCACCCAATCAGAGCGCGAGCTACTTCTCCCATTATACTCTAAGGAGAGATAGCGCACTCAAATCTCGGCGCTCAGCGCCGCGCGGCATGAATTTATTAATCAACAAATTATTTTTATACAGTGTAAAACATTCTCAGATAAAACCCAGAACACTTCTTTAAAAATAAAGCAGTTAAAACCCGAACAACGCGTTTCGTCGCCGAGACCGGCGTACATAGGAATTGCCATAGAGAGAATTGCCGGGAAAGACAGTAATTCAAATTTGTAAACAATTCTCATTGGTGGGCATAAACCAGCCAATCAGAATAGGAGCGACAAAGCCCCCATTCTAGGCTATGGAGAATTTTTAGACCAATCAGAATACGAGCGACAAAGTCCCATTCTAGCCTATGGGAAGTTTTAAAACCAATCAAATCCACGGGGGGACATTTAAAAAATACAGTAAAAAGGCGAAACGAGCTGATTGGTTGAAGCAGGGGGGGCTTCGTCCAGCTTAGCCAATCAAAGCGCCAGCAGCTTTCTCAAAGAGTTCTATGGGGAATCGAAATTTAAAAGAGGCTCCGAATTTGGACCAATGGGAGAGCGAGCGACGCTCCTATTGGTTTTCTAATGCAATCTGGTATAAAACTGTACATGGCTGAAATCATATTATAAGGCTATGTTCACACGGCTTATTTCGGGGCGTATTTACGGACGTATTTACGTCCGCAAATACGTCCCGAAATACGTTTCAAATACGTGTCACAAAGTGTGGCGCGTATTTCACATCGTAAATAATTCCCATTCTTTACTATGGTGTTTTTACTGCAAAATACGCCTCAATAAGTGACAGGGGACTTAATTTTTACGATCGTATTTACGGACGTATTTACCCCGTAAATACGTCGCGAAAATACGCCCGTGTGAATGACGAGGCGTATTTCACTTTGGGAATCAATGCTAATCTAATTTTTTCATTATTTGAAACGTTTTTCAGGACGTATTTACGGACGTAAATACTTTCCGTAAATACGCCCCGAAATAAGCCGTGTGAACATAGCCTAACACTACAGAAGTTGTGCCGATGTGTATATACAACGAATACTAATATGTGGCTAACGAAAAAAAACAACAAAAAAACATAAATTTATGTTTTATTTCTTTATTTTTCCCTTAGCCAAGGATCAATAGTATGGGTGCATCGAAAAAAGAAAAAGCACATTTTCTTGATTTCAAATTTTTATTTCGTTAGCCACATATTAGTATTCCTTTTATATACACATCGGCACAACTTCTCTCCATAGAGTATAATGGAGAAAGTAAACTCGCGCTCTGATTGCTGAGCTAGCCGAGACCCGCTAGCTCACCAATAAGCTCTTTTCTGTCTTTTTACTGTATTTTTGAATTTTTCCCCCCCCTGGATTCTGATTGGTCTAACACTTCCCATAGGCTAGAATGGGAAATTTGTCGCTCCTAATTCTGATTGGCTGAGCTAGCCGAGACCCCGCAGCTCAGCCAATAAGCTCTTTTCTGTCTTTTTTACTGTATTTTGAATTATCCCGCCCTGGATTCTGATTGGTCTAACACTTCTCCATAGGCCTAAATGGGACTTTGTCCTCCTATTCTGATTGGCTGAGCTAGCCGAGACCCCGCTAGCTCACCAATAAGCTCTTTTCTGTCTTTTTACTGTATTTTGAATTATCCCGCCGGGGATTTTGATTGTCAATTCTTCCCCATAGCTTTAATGGTTCACTGTCCGCTCCGATTCTGATTGGCCGGTTTTCTGCCGACCAATGAGAATAGGTTTTTCAGAATTTGAAATACTGTATTTCCTGGCCATTTCCAATATCCTAATTCTTGACTTAGGATATTGGGGAAAGTGATTTTGTTTTATGTAATTTTATTTTTAATGTTTCAGCTCTTTTTCCTGAGAATGTAAAAACGCCTTTTATAAAGGCGATTTGGATTTATACTCCGCACCGACATGTGGAAATGATTTTCTCGCCGCTCCAGCCTGTCTCGCATCGGAACAGATTTTCGCGCTTCCCCCACTCCCGGGGACGGCGCCTTTTAAGGTTTTCCCGCGCAACCTGCGCGCCCCACACACTGGCCCCGAGGCGTGGCGGACTTTTCCCCCGCATGTATGATCGCACTACCTCCGGCGGGCAATCCAGACCAGCGCCGATCTTCGCTTCATTCCCGCACTGCGCCCGACACGCTGGCGAGGCGCGGGGGACTTTACATGATATGTATGAGCGCGGGCCGTCCCCGAAATAAATCAGGCGCAGATTCCGCCGGGAAACTGGCGGAAACGGCGCCTCGACCCAGCGAGCTTCATACATATGGCCCATAGTGATTATAGTAACACACTTCACAGCTGCCCTGTGTCTGTTCAGACAGGGTTTGTTTCTTGTTGCTTGAGATGTCCGTGGAGATTTGTATGCTAAGCAGGGGGTATATGAACCTTTACATCCCCCCCTGCTCTGCTATTAGCATACACAGCTTCACAGACCTCTCCACACTCATAGATCAGCCCTCTCCTGTCTCCTGACTCTGTGGAGAGGAGCAGCACAGTGCAGCTGATCCAGCAGTGAGCAGCAGATCTAGGCAGGCACACACAGGATTAACCCTGGCAGCAAACCCCCTCACCCTCCACCTGCTTTATAGAAGTTACTGCAGTCAGAGGAGGAGAGCTGTCTGTGTGCTGAGGGGAGGGGGAAAGGGAGAGGAGAAGAGGCAGACAAGAAGCACGCCCCTGAATTCAAAAATCCTTTGCTGCCAGACACATTGAAGTAGGCTGAAAGCCTGTAGTGAGACAACTCCTTTAACATTCCAGGCAATCTGAGAATAATTTCATGTGAACTGAGGTTAAAATGTTTTTCTAGGTGTAATAGGAAAATGTGTTATACACCAGAATATCCCAGTGACTATGGATCAGTTATGATTATTCCCTGTCTACAAGCTGGCTTAGTCAAGCATCATTAACTTCAGTCTTTTTGAAGGTGTGGATGGCAGATTATCTTCAAATTGCAACTGTTGACATGGGGCCTAGAGTTTCATCTGTTTCAAAGAATGGTAGACAAGGGTCTGTCCATCCAACCCTATCATCCCTCCAAACTACATTACAATGGGTTAATCAAGGGACACATTACAATTAGATACTCCTTGCCCTGCCACTCATCACCTAATAAGCTAGTCAGGGACAACAAATTACCCTAATGAACTGATGGACAGCTCTGAAACCTGAACTGATTGTTCAGGTTATAAAAATATGGTTTCAATAGGAAACTGGGTTCACAGCATGGGGTTCAATCATCAAGTGGGCTGTGTTCCATTTTTGCCTTGCCTCAGGACAGAAAACAATCTACATTGTAAGTGTTAGGTGTTTTCTGCTATTTATCCCTTTTATTTTATGACTGCATTGCATGTATGTATGTCACCTTATTTTATCTTTATTTTGTATTTTATAAGCACTGTACCTTTTTTCTGTTAAAGCTTAGACTTTAATAAGCTTTTTCCTTGTATGTTTTAAGAATCCATAACCTCCATTATAGTGTTTAACTCTGTGTGTTAGTGTTTAACCCTGTGTTTAACCCTGTGTTTAATTAGTGTTTTAACCCTGCAAGTGGAGGTGAGTGGTGTTTATAAGTAACTTCGTCCTTCCCCTTGCATTGATCATTGATTTCTCATGGGAAGGTGGTGGCAGCGCATATTTTTGGTGTGCCTGAACTGTGTTGGGGTGGGATTTATGCTCAGTGTGCCATCTAAGTGGAAGGTGAGTACAAATAAGATTGAGTGAAAATAATTAAATCTCTTTACAGTGGCCCCCACGTCACATGCTGGTAAGCATGTATGTGACAAATTGGTGGCAGAGCAATTGATAATTTTTACTTTTATTAGTGCATTAGTGCTGGCAGTATCCTTGCTAAGACTACACCAGTTCTATAAGGACTAAATTAATACAGCACTGATTCAACACAGAAGCACTTCTCTGATGAGTCATTCTCTCAGTTGTTCTTTTTTCCCTTTTCTTCTCCATCCGAAGAACACCATGAAGACTTTTTCTGGCCACAACTCACCCCTGCAGAATTTAACACACAAACATCTTAGACTTCTCACTATATCAGAACTTCCCTATGAATTCCTACCTCTGTTATGGATGCCCCCCATTAAGTAAGTAAGTAGTAATGTTGCCCACCATTAAGTAGGTAGGTATATAGATCCGCAGTAGGTAGGTATATCAGCACACTGTAGGTAGGTAAAGTAGCCCACTGTAGGTAGATATACGGTCCCCTATTGGCAGGTATATAGTCATCTGTAGATAGGTAGGTATATATGTTTCCTGTAGGTATACAGCCCCCTGTAGGTACACAGTCCCCTGTAGGTATGAGTACAGCCCCCTATAGATAGGTAAACAGTACCCTGTAGGTATGTATATTGCCCCCCCATTGGTACACAGCCCCCTGTAGGTAAACAGCCTCCTGTAGGTTTACAGCACCCTGTAGGTAGGTACACAGCCCCCTATAGGTAGGTATATAGCCTCCTATAGGTAGGTACAAAGCCCCCAGCAGATACACAGTCCTCTGTATATAGCCCAAGGTAGGTAGATGTGGCCCCTCTGACATTGAAAAAAAAATTAAAACGCTACTCATCTCTTCACACTTGCTCACCAAGGAGCCGGCTCCGGGAGATAGTTTCTGGCATGAGCAGCGTAACATTATCATGCCGCCTACGCTGGAATGTTGCTCCCGGCTTCTCCTAGGCCAGAAGACTTTGAGCTTGCAGCCTAGGAGAAACAGCAGTGCAGGATCTCACCTCCTGCACCTCTTAAAGATGTGGTGGGTCTGGGCTTGCACACCGATGTGCCACCTGGACCTGCTGCAGGGGTTGACTTACGCCACTGGGCAGGGTAGGCGGCTGCCCGGGAGGGCCCCTTTTGCTCATGGGCCCCAGACCAACCTCTTACCCTGGCCAAAGACGGGCCTGATGGCACCCAAGAGAGGAGCCAGTGCAGATGATAGCAGCTGCAAGATGAACTGAGATTTAGAAATTCATCCTCTTGAGGTTAAAAGTGGTCTCCACTTTCAGAAGCAGAGGAGTTTGTCTCTGCAGATGGCCTTGCAACTGCTTGGTGACGATGACCCTAGCCTGTGCCTGCAGTTCATTCTACAGGAGCTGGAGTTTATAAAGTGTCGGGCACAGTGAGAGGCTGAACAATTCTGAGCACAGCGAAAAGCTTCTGCTGGAGAGTGCATGGCAGAGAGAGAATTTGAACTGGAGTTAGCTAGTCTCCGAACACATTGTAATACGCAACAGACCTGTGAGTCCCATGATATATTTTAACAAGTGAACATCATTTGGAGCAACCTGCTCATGTCATGGATGACTACACCACCAACAAGAAGCCCAGAGCAATGGGACCTATTTCTTCAGACTAAAAGGGAGGTAAGCCTGGATGAAATCCAAACCCACTTCTCATGGATAATGACAACGTATCCAAGCCTGAAGGCCTATCTCTGTTGTGTGGGACACAGCATCTCTAACAGCCCAGAGGATTTATCTAAACCTATAGGGTGTGATGCTGTCTGCAAAGCTGTTGTATCCAAGCCTAAACTGTGGGATACTCTCTGCCATGATCTTCTCACACAGTGACCCTCATCAGAGCAGAATAAAACTTCTTCTTTGTTGTGTGATACTCACTGGGGGGAAGATGTATCTAAGCTTGCTGATGCATCTCAAACTGTTGTTGACAATGAATATGTTCCTTATGTTATGTATGATACTAACAGCTCAGCAAATGTATCTAAACCTATAGAGTGTAATATTATTTGCCGAGCTGTTGTATCCAAGCCTGAACTGTGGGATACTCTCTGACAAGACTATTTACCAGGGCCTGCAGTATGTAAGGCTCTAGATACCAATTGCAGAGTGGATTTACCTATGATTGTAATGTCTGATATGTCCACAATTGGGGAGATTTATCAAGGCAGTTGCACCAGAATTCTAGCTCAATTTGCACCAAAAATAATGTCATACAAGCTTTTCGCCAAATTTACTATGTGTTTTAGACCATTTCAGACGCTTCTGCGCCTCATCCAATTTAAGGGTGTGTGGCCTCATAAAAGGGGTGTGGGTTAACTGGAAAGGGGGCATGGCTTAATCACGGAAAATATGGGCCAGAAATTTTGTTGCGGTTTCTGGCATAAAAGTAAGCCAACTTAAAGATGGTACAAACTTAGACTAGACAGTTCTAATCTGCACCAGATTTATTAACACTATGATGAATGTGGCGCATTGTAAGACTGTCTAGTCTAACTTTACATTGTCTAAGAGTTAAGACACTATTGATAAATCTGCCCCATTATATACGTTAGTCCAGAAATAGAAAGGGGGATAACTGACACTGATCCCATTATGGCACCGGTGCCCCAAAATCCAGCTTCCACCAGCCATAGACCTTGGCATTAGAAGGGCTACCTCATCTGGACTATGTGCCATATACATGGGCTTGTGAAATGACTTGTGAGTCAATTTCCCATGCCACATCATAAAGTGGGGAGGTGTCATGGAAACATGTATATGGTGTAATAGAAAATAAGGTATATGAAGTTTATCAAAATCACTATGGATTATTTAAGTATACCCCTCGCCAAAGATCAATGTGTACTCCCTGTCTACAAGCTGGCTTATTTAAACATCATTAACTCCAGTCACTTTGTTAGCGGGGGTGACAGGTTATCCTCAAACTGCAACTTTTGGCATGGGGCCTGGAGTTTCATCTACTTCAAAGAATGGTAGACGAGAGTCTGTCAATCCAACTCTATCATCCCTTCAAACCACATCACAATGGATCCATTGAGGAACACATTACAATTAGATACTCCTTGCCCTACCCCTCTTCACCTAATCAGCCAGTCAGGGACAACAAATTACCCTAATGAAGCTAAAACTTTAATAAGTTTTGTCCTTGCAAGCTCTAAGAATCCATAACCCTAGTTATAGTGTGTAACCCTGTGACTGCTGGAGAGCCGTGTGTTACATAACTCACAGAAAAAAGAGATAATAATAGGAATATAGAAAACCGTCTCACAGATCAAAAGAAAAATTCCTAAAACAATAATCTTTAATAGAAATGCAGTTAAAATAATTATCGTTTATATATAAAAATGGCCTCACATATATAGCCACTATACAAATAATGCAACTGTATAATGTATGAAAGTACCAGGTGTATATTCAGTACCCTAAATACAAAACAAAGTGGACAATGTCTAAGCTAATCACCAGCAAAAAAGACATTGTACAAATACCTAATAGCAGGGAGAAGTGCCCCTATAAGATCGAGGAAAATGATAGGTAAAAAATGTGGTAAAAAACTCGCGGGTTCTGAAGACCTTGGTCACAGTAGACTATAACGTTGCCCCATTGACCATATATACCATATAAATATAAAAAGCACTACGCTATCACCTAAATAAAAAACTAAAAATAAACAAAAAAAAAAAAACATTCCCATATAGAGCACACGCCCCAAAAGGGCGACCCCACCTCTCGGCGACTCACCCTAACTAACTAAATTATACAGTAACATACATAAAGAACACAGACATAAGTCCCGACGCGTTTCCCCAAGATATGGTTCATCAGAGATACTAATTATACATCTGTATGAGAGATGATAATGGTCCAAGTGATGGCATTAGATGAGGCCAAAAGTAATTGCCCAAGACAGAATATCACTTTATATACCCACCCTATTAACCAAAAAACCACTCTGCCAATCCAATCCACTTTATCTCACCAATGAAACAGGAGAAAAGTCCTTGCACATGCTCAATAGCAAAAAACAAAGACTCCAAACACCAAATTTTCCAACGCGCCTCCCATTCCGCCCAACCGGAAGTACAAACCGACGTGACAAACCGGAAGTGGCAAACCGGAAGTGCCAAAACTAAAGTATCACTTCAGCCACGTGCGCCCCAAATAGAACTAGAACTGCGAAACGAGTGCAAACGCGCATGCGCCCCGAACCCCGCCGCGCAACTAGCAAACGCAGTGTACACGCGCCCCATAGACAAGGGTGCACCTCGACGCCCAACTATACAGATAATAACGTTGGACACAAAGCATATGGTGACCCAAGTAACAAGGAGCTTATCATCAAGAACACAATATCGAGGTACACAAGGTTACTTTAAATATCCAATGGATAAAAACTACCAAAGTTAAGGCTAAGTAAAAATAAAGTGATTGGGCAGAAAGACAAAAAAGATATAGAAATATTATAATACTCAGACAGTAAATGATTAATAAAGAACTGTCCAACACATGAATGGATACTCACTGATTACCCTTTCAACATAAACCAAATAAAAGGACCAAAAAAACAAAAAAAGACCAAAAAAAAAAATCTTGAAATTATGTAAATATTCAAAAAAACACCAATTGCAGTTTCGTTAGACGATCCAGGGTCCCGTAGTATGTATCTGAAAATCCACTCGGTTTTCTTTTTTAAAGGATCTTGTATCCCAATCACCCCGTCAGGTGAATTCCTCACGACCTCAATAACGAAAAATTTCAGGTGTTGGATCATTATTAAGACATTCACATACATTGTCGAGCTATCGGTGATCTCTCTTATGCCTCTCTTATGCCTAATGTCCCAAGATGCCCGCCCAACACGTCTTCTAAATTGTCTCTTAGTCTTCCAACATATCCTACGCAAGGTACAAACTGCATAAATAAATACTCCTTCCACTTTACAGTTGGAAAAATCTCTTCTTCACAAAATGTACGATATAGTAAAATCATGTGAAAAGTCTTTGACCTGCTCAATAAATGGACATGCACAAAAACAGTTTCCCCACACCGAAAGGTACCTAGTGGTTGTCGATCCAACCAAGTACCGTTTTTTTAGGTGGACATATAAACTATGCACCAGTCATCCCTCAATGATCTTCCTTTCCTGAATGAATCTGAGGAAAATTAGGGAGGCCATCTTTTTAATCCTGATCTGACCTCAAGATACCCCAGTATCTAGAAATACAGTCTCCTATTCGTGCCCTGATCAAATTTGCCACGATATCCCATAGTTTTATTTGGGGGGGGGGGGAACTTGCCTGTTCTGTCCACACCATTGAGTCAGTCTCGATCTATCAACTTTCCCAAAAGTGCCTTGACAAATGCCACATCAATGACTTTTTTGGGGATATCCCCGATCCAAAACGTTTTTACTGTCCCTTGCTTGGGAACAAATAGTCCTCCTTTCCTGGAGCATTTTCTCCGAACTCGAAAACTGCCCCTTTGTATACCGCCTGTTTAAGGTCCCCCCTAGATGGAAACACTCCCACCGAGGAGACTATTAGTCGCGTTTGGTTTCCGAAAGGTTTTTTGTATGTAAGACTTGCCAGAGTTATCTCAAATGATAATAAAGATCCAAAAAGGAAAGGACACGTTATCAATAGCTGAAGTGAATTTTCATGGCCAAACATTATAATTTTGAGACTTCTCACAAAGTCATCATACGCCGCTGTCGTCCCATACCACAAAATTAGATATCGACAATATACCGTACCCCAAAACAGATATTATCCGTATGGGTAGGTCAGTTGTCACTAGAACACAATGGTCAGCCACCTACCAACCCAGGATAAAATTTGCGTACGAGGGAGCACACACAGCGGGCTCCCCATAGCAGTAACCCCCTGAGCTGTGGAAGCTCTTACCATTAAAAATGAAAAATTGTGTTCAAGACGAAACGAAGCAGCTGTAGACAAGTATTTGATTATCTCTCTAAGATGTAAGTACCCCTAATAGAGAGGAAAATACTCTACAGCTAACGCAAAACCCCACAATCATGCGGGATGCTGCTATTGAGACCTCATACATCATGGAGGCAGCTTGAGTGAGTCCCCTCAACCTTCAGTCCGTCCAATCTTCTCAACAAATCCAGAGTGTCCTGATGAATGACGGCAAAGCATACACAAAATCCTTCA
This sequence comes from Phyllomedusa bahiana, assembly GCA_025379985.1. Classification (NCBI taxonomy): domain Eukaryota; kingdom Metazoa; phylum Chordata; class Amphibia; order Anura; family Hylidae; genus Phyllomedusa; species Phyllomedusa bahiana. The sequence continues at coordinate 75,911 of JAODAL010014338.1, read as the reverse complement.
GGATTGTTATCAATATAAATGCTGACACTCTTCTGAGACAAGGAATCCACACCTGACACTATGGGCGTCCTTTTAATGGAGTCATACCCTAATGTATCTAGGTAGGGGGCCTAAAAACAAAGGATAACCGGATGTTTAGGTATCATAAATTTACTCTCATTAGCTGAATCACCTCTGTCCAAGGGCCTGTAAAACAAAATTTCTTCAGCTCCTGACAGAAGGAAGGTGTAGATCACATGAGAGAATAGAAAAAACATTAGCGATCCTTCAAAATAACACTACATATGCTAATATACTTGATGATCCAACACTACAAGATTCCCGCCCTTATCCATGGCATACAGATAAAGCTGTCATCATTTTCCAGATCTCTAAGTGCCTAAGTTGGATACATAAGATTATTGTTTAGATGTACCCACACTCAATTTTCTCCCGCCTGACTGACAAGTTTAACAAACAAGTCAATCTACGGACCTTTGAATAGCTGGTAGGCATACGTATACTCTTATATTCTCACTGTGTATGGTCCCGTCTCCATGTCAGATGACTCGCAAGAATATAATGTCAGGCAAATTCCGAGAGAATCAACCACCAATCTCTGCCTCTAAGGAGTCCCGATTTCAAAAAATTTTATCCACTTTAGACGACTAACGAAAAAGATGAATATCCTTAACCATCAAAAGGATTAAACCTAACAGACGGAAGCAAAATTGAGACCTTATCCAACACCGACAATTTCCAACTCTGTAAGTGAACTATTTGAAAGATTGAAAATCCTGACAGGATCATTTATTTCTTTTGTCTCCGCTCTCTCAGGACATACCGTCTCAGTTCCTCTAAAAAAGACAGCAACCAGGGAGGATGGAGCACCATAATAACCTCTGGTGTGGAATTATTCCCATCTTCCTCTCCCTTTTGGTCTTCCTCTCCTTGATTTTTGTACTACCTGGATATCAGTATCTGGAAGACACAATCTCTGAAGAATAAATAGTATCATCCCTCCTGGTAATCTTTAAGTTCTATCATACAAAAAGGATAGGCCTTTTTTATCTTTGAAATTCCTGTAGTCATTTATATATTTTGTGTTTTTCTATTTTTCAGAGCACTTTGAAATTTTTTCAATATTGCTCTGAAGTATTTGTTCACGCCTACCAAAAGTCGGAGGTCGGTTTTAAAAATTTGTGTGTTTGATCAATTTTTTACCTGCAGTTTTTTTGGTTGAAATTTCTAAAGAGGGAGTTTCTTCCTCTAATAAATAACTGCAACAAACGTATGGAGCTCTCATGTAGCTCCTTTTTTCCGCCATTTAGCTAAAAAATAACACAACACACTCTAGCAACTGGTAATATTCTATTCCCCTAAGTCCTCTAGGACGATGTTGCCCTGAATAAAGCTCTCCAGAGAATGAGTCCTCCCACCAGATCAAATGTTATCTTTATATTGCTATCAACATTCTTTAAATGATACTTTAGATATCAATAGTGCTATCGAAATCACTTCACTATCCAAAAAAAACTTTTTTTGCTTTAGTCTTCCATTGGTCTCTTTTAATTGGTCCTGAGAGGAAACCAGCCATATCAATTTTTAGAACAACTCACAGAAAAAAGAGATAATAATGGAATAGAAAACCGTCTCACAAGAACAAAAGAAAATTCCTAAAACAATAATCTTAAATAGATATGCATTAAAATAATTATCCTTTATATATAAAAAATGCTCACACAAAGATCCAACTATACAATATGCAACTGTATATGTATTAAATATTACCCTCGCCGTGTAATATCAGTAACCAAAATGCAAAAGCAAGTGACAATGTCTAGCTAATCCCCAGCATAAAAGACATTTTTTACCAAATACCTCATACAGGAGAAGTGCCCTATAAGAGCGAGGAAAATGTGTCAAAATTGGTCAAAACTCACGGTTTCTGAAACCTTGTGCACAGCAGACAGACGATGCCCCATTGGACCAGTATATACAATATAAAGAAAAAGCACTATCGCTGTCACAAATAGTCCAATCCAGATAGAGCACTCGCACCGAAAAGGGCGACCCACCCTCTCTGACACTCACCCTAACTAACTAATTATGACAGTAACATACATAAAGAAACACAGACATAAGTCCCGACACGCCGTTTTCCCCCAAGAATGAAGTCAACTGTGACCAAGGTCTTCAGAACCGTCGAGTTTTTTGACCACATTTTTGACCACATATTCCTCCCTCTTTATAGGGGCAACTCTCCCTGCTTTAGTATTTGGTACAAGTCTTTTTTTGTTGGCTGTTGATTAGCTAGAACATTGTCCCACATGCTTTTGTATTTAAGTACTGATAACACCGAGTACTTTTATACAATATACAGTTGCATATTTGTATAGTGGCTATATGTGTGAGGCCATTTTTATATATAAAGGATAATTATTTTAATGCATATCTATTAAAGATTATTGTTTTAGGATTATTGTGCATCTATGCCCCTTTTAATACACCCCATGATCATGTTTGCCTTGGCAGCTGCTGCCTGACACTGGCTGCTGCAATTAAGTTTACTGTCCACTAGGATTCCCAAGTCCTTCTCCATGTTACTTATAAAACAGCATTTTTTCGTTTAACAAGTAATCATTGAAGGGGATTTTTCCTTCCCATGTCCATAACCTTGCATTTATCCATGATAAGTCTCAGCTGACACTTCTCTGCCCAGGCCTCCAACTTATCCAGATCCCTTTGTAATAAAACATTATCTTCTATTGTGTTGATTACGTTATAGCACTTAGTATCATCTACAAAGATTAATATTCTACTGTGCAATCCTTCTGTAAGGTCATAAATGAATATATTAAAGAGAGTAGAGCCCAATGCTGACAGTGCTATTGTTTAACCCTGTGACTGCTGGAGAGCAGTGTTTGAGAAAGTATTTTAACTCTGCAAGTGCTGGTGAGCGGAGTTTGTGTGTTATAGAGTCCTTTCCTCTGATTTTGATCATTGAGGAAGGTGGTGGCAGCGTATATTTTTGAGGTGCCTGGACTGTGTAGGGGTGTGCCTTATGCTCAGTTTGCCACTTGAGTGGAAGGTGATTGCAAATAAGATAGAGTGGAAATAAATTAACCCTTTTACAGTGGCCCCCATGTCACGCGCTGGTAAGTGTGTGAGCAATTTCAAAGGTTTTGGGAGCTTTACAAGACTTCACTTAATTCTGTTAGTCAGTGGATAGCTGAGATCACAGACTTCACCAAAGAGATCTTGTCACGTGTATCTCTAGCTTCAGAACACTGTTATATATTTTGCATTTATATCACCTATTTATAAATTAGGGAAATAATGCAAAAATAACCAATCATATTCACCAAATACAACAAAATACTTATTAAAGCAATAAATAACCACCCAACAGCATAAAGATTAATCTTTATTATAATACGTGAATAAAATTCCAATACAAAAAGAGTGCATCAACAAGACTAAAACAGACGGAACCCCAACCTGCTAAATAGAGTGATATCTTCAATATGCATAAACAAAGTTACAGTGCAAGTGCATACACAGGTCTAAATGGTATGTAAAACCACAATCAATGTAAGATAAACAAAGACAAAGATAAGTACTTGACCTGTTTTAAACAGTGAATGGTGAGGACAACAAAACTAGAGTGCCAAAACCCAATGCACAATTCACTAGCGCTTGATAAATCAAAGTGTCCGTGGATTTGAAATGACCCTAACAGCTATTCTGTCAAATGATTTATCATCTAAAACAGTGTCTGATCAATAATAGGAAAATTGAAGTTATTCTATAATTTTTTTTTCAAGAAACCTTTGAAACTGTATCTCAAATAAAGGGAGTAGTGCTCTCTACAGCTGGTTGCCACTAAGGAGAGTCAATGTTTCAAAGAAGCTGTTTAAATTAGAATCCTGTCCATTATCCATAGGTTCTAAAACAGTTCTATCCACAGTATCATTAAAATCAATGGTAGGTTCCTAAAAATGTAACATGTCAAATTTTTAGCATTGGGGCAGGACGGTGGCTCAGTGGTGGCTCCCACTAAGGACAACACCTGCAAAAATTAAAACAATCAATAACAATAAATGTTTAAAAAGTTGAATTTAGTAATCAAATTAGACAATGATGTGTGTTCATTATCCAGGTACATTTAGGTAAGAGGTAATTGATAAGATTTCTGTTTTCTATAATTTTTAATTGCATGTATGCTGAGCTGATGAGTTGGGTTGTAAGATATTTGATGGTAAATGCATAATATATTTTAATACTATTTTTATCGCAGAATTTCTGATCTTTTTTCTCTAGGGAATACACAGTCAGCAAATGTAATGAAAAATGACTGCTCTGGAGTTTGATAACATTTGTGACCATTTCTCTTTTCGGGTTTCCCTCAGGTTTGCTTGGGTTTTTTGGGCTCTTAAAGGATTTTTTTTTTTTTTTTTTTTTTTTTTTTTTTTTTTTTTAAGGGGAGTTGCATTTGGAAATATCTAAAACTTTTTGGGACGTATATCCCATTGCAATTCAGTGCCCAGGTGTACTTTTTTAAAGGTTTGTACTTTTTTTGGGGTAAAGAAAAAGGGAAAGGCATAAAAAAGCCCACACTTAATTCACTTTATGTTTTCGGGACAGGGGTTTTTAAATGCAGTAAAAGGGCCCAAAAACCCCCCAGGGGGACTGAAAACCTAGTTTTTCTTTCTTTCTTTCTTTATTTATTTTTTAAATCGAAGAAATTCCTTGGATTAATTTATCATCGCCCATCCCCCCATCCACAAAACTTATTTAAATTTAAAAACCTTTATTATTTAAGAAAAAATGTTTTTTTTTAAAATTTTCCCCATTGTTTGTCACTATTATGTCTTGGGGTAGGGAATTTCAAAATTTGGCTTTTCAAACTAAAAAGAATCCTTTCATTTGTAAATGAGGCAAAAACCTTCACTTTGGACATAAATTACACCATATTGATGAAATTTATAAAAAAAGGGTTTTTTTTTAAAACATTTTAGGGGGCTTTGGTAAATTTTTCCCTTTGAAACCGGGTAAATAAACCCATAACAGCTATACTCTAAAGTGACAGATTTTAGAAAGTAATGGGGGCATAGTTAGGATGGGCGAATTTTCGAATTCGGTTCCCCTTCCCCCTTCGCGAATTTCCCGCAAAAAAAAACTTCTTTTCCGAATTACTTCGGGATAAATCACTTTAAAAAAAACGTTTTTTTTCCAGGTTTGCACAGGGGCCTGCGGGGGGTGGGGTAAAATGTTTTTTTGCCATGTTTAAAATATGCAAGGGAGTTTGGGTTTTTGGTCTTAAAACAATGTTGTGTTTTTAGTATGACACGCACTGATTGCCGTCGTTTTTGAATCGCTTCATTTAAAAAATTCCCCGGGGCATTAAGGGGCAAAATTGCCCAAAAAACTAAAAGCGGGGAATGTTCCCTGAAAAAGGGTTCTGCCAACGGGGGGAGCCACAGCACTGAGGTAAGACTTTTGGCCAAAATGACATTTGGAGGTGGCAAAAACAGGTATGGGCCACAGAGTGGCACAATGACAGAGGGTGTAGGTCACGGCGGGCAGCCACCGCAGAAAAGCATGAGGTCAGACATTTGGCACGGGGGCCCACAGGGGTTTGGGTTCACGGCAAAAGCCCCCCGCAGCAGCATGAGGTCAGAAAAGTGGCACAATGACAGAGTGTGTAGGTCACGGCTGCAGCCCCAGCAGCAGAATGAGGTCGGGACAGTGGAAAAATGACATTCTGGGGTGGCAAAAACGGGGAGTAGGCCACAGATTTGGGAAAATGCCCACAGTGTGGAGGTCCGGCAGCACCCCACGAAGCAGCATGAGGTAGACAGGGGCCCACAATACACATTTGTTTTAGGTCAGGGCAAAAGCCAAGCAGCGGGAAATGAGGTCGGGGACAGTGGCCAATGACGGGGGTTGTAGGTCACGGCAGCGGGGCCTCAGCGCAGCATAGGTCAGACAGTGGCACAATGAGATTCTGGCTGGGGGGCAAAAACAGGAATAGGCCAAGAGGGGCCCCCCACAATGCCCGAGTGTGTGGGTCCGGCAGCAGCCACGGCAGAAAAAAAAATGAGGTCAGACGTGGAACAATGTTACGTGTTAGGTCAGGGGCAGCAGCAGAATGAGGTCAACAGTGGCCAATGACTTTCTGGAGGTGGAAAAAAACATTTATTTGGGCCACAGGGGTGGCACAAGGGACAGGATTTGGAGGTAAAGGGGAAGCCCCTGAGGTCAGACAGGGGCCAAATGAAAATTCAAAAAGGTGGAAAAAAACCTGGAGTGGGCCCACGAGTGGAAAAAGAAGAGGTGGGGGGTGAGGCGGAGAGAAGAGGTCAGACAGTGGCAAAATGACATTTGGAGGTGGCAAAACAAAAATTTGGCCCACAGAGTGGACAAATGACAGAGGTGTAGGCCCACGGCAGCCCTTTGGCAGCAGCTTTGAGGTCAGACAGGGGCAAAATTTGAACAGTGTGTGGTCACGGAAGAAAGGCCACAGCAGCAGCATGAGGTAGACAGGGCACAATGACACAGTGTGTAGGCAGGGCAGAGGGGCCAAAAGCAGCACCCTGAGGTCAGACAGTGGAAAAATTTGGCATTCTGGGGGTTTGGAAAAAATTGGGAAACCCTCAGGTGGGACAATAAACACGTGAAAAAGTAGGGGAAGCAGCCAAGCAGCGGGCCTGAGGTCTTTTAAGTGGCAAAATTGACAAAGTTTTGTAGGTCACGGGGCGGGCATGGGGTTTCGGGCCCGGGCCCCAATGAAAATTTGGAGGTGGAAAAAAACAGTAGTAGGCCACGGAGGGGCCACAATGAGAGGGGGAGTGGGGGTGGGGCAGCAGCAGAATGGGTAGACAGGGGAAAATGATTTTTCTGGAGGTGGCAAAAATGGAGTACCCCCAACAGGTGGCACAAAAAGGGAGATGTAAGGTGACGGCGGCAGCGGGCATGAGGTCAGACAGGGCACAATGACTTTGGAGGGGGAAAAAAACGGAATGCCCAGAGTGGCAAAATTTGACACAGTTTTTAGGTCAGGGGGGGGGGCAGCAGCCACAGCGCAGCATGAGGCCCAGAAAGTGGCACAATCACATTCTGGAGGTGGAAAAAAATGGAGTGGGCCCACGGAAGTGGCACTTTGCAGGAGTGGGGGGTGAGGGGGAAAGGGAAAAGCAGAGGTCAGGGGGTGGCACAATGCCCACAGTGTGGGGGGTCACAGCAGCACCCCACGGCAGCAGCATGGGGGGTCGGGACAGTGGCACAATGACGGGGAGTGTGGAGGGGGGTTTGCAATACCAGTCCCTGGTAAAGAGGGTTTGGTGGAGATGGAAAAAATGTCAGCAGATGCGGGGCATCAGGCGGGTGGCGGCTTCAAAAATTAGGGCTAAAGAGGTAGTTTGAACCCCCAAAACTAATTTCTACGTTTGGGTGAGGGGCCCAGGGCTGATGTAGTCTGACCCCAAAGGGAAATTTGGTGTGGGGAAAAATCCGGGCCCGCCCCCACCCCGATTCATCTTGAAAAGGTCATTCGTTCCACATTTCCCTTTGGGGAAAAAGGGGTTCTTTTGGGGGGGAAAACGAGGGGCCCCTGCCGCCCCTAAAAACCCGCTTGATGCCACACAAAGGGCCCCGGGCAGGAAAAGTTTCTAAACTGAAAAACCGGCAAAGTTGCGGCCAAAAACCATCAGTTTGGCTGCCAGTGTCCAGCGGATCTTCCAACGGGGGTGGCAGAGTGCTGCCCAATTTGGGCCAACCACCTGTTGGTTCAGGGTCTGCTCCATGCCCTGTTTGCTGCTGCTGGCGACTCCCCCTATCATAGGCGGGTAAAGGAAGTGTAAATCAGTGACTCCAGACTTAGGTTGTGCGATGGGGTTTGGTACTGCCCCGACCCCCCCCCTTTCCCCCCGGCAGTGGGGCATTTAGTAAGTGGCACTGAAAAACCCCCCCGGTCAGACCTGTCAGAGGGGGGGACGATCCCGCACATGGCAGGGGGCCAAATGATACGGGGATTTCCCTATAGTTTTTTGATTTTTGTCCCCCCTCTCAATGGGCGGGGAAAAAAAGGCCCCCCCATTTGGGGCCCGGTAGCGGGGGTCCAATTGGGTGGAGAGCCCAGTGTCACCCTCTGGGGAAATTGCGGGATATTCGGCTGTAAATGCAGGCAATCAGCATGCTGGGGCCATCTGCAAAAAGGACTCGGGAAAGCTCCCTGCCCCATCCCCAACTGTACCCTGCACGGTGCTTGCGGGTCATCTCCCTCGCCCTTCCCCTCATCCCCAAATTACCTCCTCCAGCTGTCCTGCTCCTCCTCTTTTGTAACCTGGGTAAAAAATTTCCATCATTTAAACCAGACAATGCTTTTGCCCCAAAATGTCCTCCTCCTCCCCCCTCCATGTCAGTTCCCCCCGGGACCATGTGGCCGCGAGATGTAGTCGCCACTAGTGTTGAGCGATTGCTTTTGGCTATCGGATCGGGGCAAATTTTTCCACCCAAAAAAGGCTGGAAAGCTAAAATTTAAACCCCACAACAGTAAAAATGGATACGTCTACATCTTGGGGAAAACAAACTTAGGTTAAAAAAGTCCCCGGGAAAAAAAGTCACAGACCATTCACTACCCCTTTGTCTTGTCCCACACCCTGCCCCTTAAAAACCTGCTTAAACCCACAAATTAAAAAGTGCCAAAGGGGCAGTTTGATTTAAAACCATAAATGTTATTTGAACTTGACATTAAATTTAACCCTGCCCCGGGAACGCAGCATGACCCCCAAAAACCTGCATGACCCCCATTTTTAAAAAAGTCCCCGAAAAAAGGGAAAGTTTTTTCAACCACCATTTTGTTAAAAACTGGACACAAAACTATTTTGTTTGAAACCGCAGAATAACCTTTTAAACCCTGCTGACCCACATTTTTAAAAAGTGCCAGAAAAAGGAGTCTTTCAACCCCCTTTTTAGTTGAACTGGACATATACTGCCCCTGTCCTGGGCCACATATGCCAAATTAAAAAACCTGTTAAACCCCCAATTACAAATTTCCGGGAAAAAAAGGTTTTTCTTTAAAAAACCCATTTGTTTGAACTGGACATTGACTAGAACTGTCTGTGCCACAGTTTCCCCCGGGGCCCAAATTTACAGGGGGTTTGCGGTGAGAGCCCCAGGGGGGCTCCGTCTTCTTTTAAACACGCGGGGAAAAATCCCCCTGATGACGCAGAAAACAAAAACTGTCGTGCCGAAGAAGATTTGGGGAAAAGGGGAAAAGTGTGAGAACTCCAGCCTTCCTTATTCCCACAGTCAAAAACCGGGGTAGCGCTTGCCCCTCCGTTGATTGGGGGGCCCCAATTGAGCTTAAATTGGGAAAATTTCGGGTTTGGTTTTAAGCTCCTTTTTACCCCCCCCCCCCAAAGGTCCCCTTTTGCTTGGCTTCTTTTTTCATTTTACTCAACGTGCGGGAGGAAATTGTCTCTGTACTTTGTTCTCTGCCCGTGTCCATATTCCCTTCCTCTGAAAAAAAAAACACTGGTTTAAGGTTTTTCCCCGTTTCCTCCCTTGTACAAAAACAGGGGAATTTTTTTACCAGTATTTTGTCATGCAAGTTTTTTTGTAGTTTTTAAATTTTAGAAAAACATTTTCAAAATAGGATGGGGCCCACCCTGTCCTTTTTTTTCTCTTTTTTTTTTTTTTAATTGTTTTATTAAATTTGGGTTTTTTCCCCAATTTCGGGATTGTAGCTATGTTAAAGTCTTTCAAAAAAAAAGTATTTTTCAATTTTGTGTCCCCTTTAAAAGTGTCCTACCTATTTCCGGGTTTTTGACGGGAACACAAAACCCCTTTAGGCCCCTCTTGACAATTGTGAAAAAAAAAATGTTTTAGAAACAACCCTTTTTTTTGAAAAGGACCTGTATAAAAGCTGCATGTCAAAGCAAAAGCCCCCCCAAAAATTTAAAAACTGAACCCTTAAAGCCACTTTGGACAATTTTGAAGAAAAAATTTTCTGTTAAAAAAAAACATTTTTTAGAATAGGGGCCTTTTAAAAAGCTGCCCTGTCACAGCAAAAAGCCCCCCAAAAAATTTAAAGGGAAAGGGCCCTTAGCCACTTTGGACAATTTGAAGAACAAAAGTCCCGTTAGAAACAAAAATTTTTTAGAAAAGGAAACCCGTAAATATAGCTTTCATGTTAAAAGCAAAATGCCCCCCAAAAATTTTAAAAACAATTTACCCTTGAAACCACTTTGGACAATTTTGAAGAACAAATTTTCTGTTTTGAAAAAAACATTTTTTTGAATAGGACCTGTAGTAAAAGTGCATGTCACCCAAAAAAATGCCCCCAAAAAATTCAAAACAATGAACCCATGAGTCCACTTTTGACAATTGTGAAATCAAATGATCTATTAGAAATAACATTTTTTAGAATAGGAGCCTGTAGTATGCTGCATTTCAAAGCAAAATGCCCCCAAATTATTCAAGCATGACCCTTGAGCCACTTTGGTCAATTGTGAAAGAACAAATGTCTGTTAGAAACAACATTTTTTTATAAATAGGACCAGTTAGGTATTGCTAGCATTTCTAAGCAGCATGACCCCAAAAAGATTATAAAAAATGACTTCTCACCACTGTAAAAAATAGTGATGGAGAAGTGCCACTTAGAATAATGCCACATTTCTGTTTCCAAAGGACCATGATTTATTGCTGTATCTCACATCACATGACCCCCAAAAAATTTAATAAATATGGACTTACTCTCCACTGTTAAAAAATTTGTAGGGAGAAATGCCACATAGAAGCCACATCTTCTGTTCCAAAGGAACCATGATAAATGCTGTATCTCACTGCTTACATGACCCAAAAAATTATAAATATGACTTCTCAGCCACTATTAAAAATTGTGATGGAGAAATGCCACTTAGACGCCACAATCTGTTTCCAAAGGACCATAATTAAGCTGAATCTCACAGCAAACATGACTCTCAAAACCAATTGACAATGCAAAAAACTTCGTTAATAAAGTGAAGTAAATGGAATACGGCGTGGTTGTCAAGAATACCTTGCTGTCTTTTTACAGACTCCTCACCGCAAAGAGAGAATAAAATCAGGAAAAAAGAGAATAAAAATTGCAGTAAAAATGATCATTTTAAAAAAAAGTTTTCAGAGACCATTTCTGTAAGAAAGGAATTGAATTAGCACCCGTCAAACGTAAACGTGACCTCGCTAATTGGGCCACAACATGCATCAAGATCCATGCCCTGAATTCATCTAGATGAAAGTCAAAGATCCACATTATCTGTGGAAAGCCGGATGCGTTTTGTCCTGTAAAGACACCTCCAGCTGTGCTGAAAGGTCCGCTCAGATATGACTCTGCTGCTGGAGGCAGAACAACACCACTATGGTGTGACGAGCCAGCTTGCGGGCATTCGTCCATTTTGGAACCCAGAAGTCTATTGGGTCCGGAACACATGAGCTGAAAACATCGTTGTTGAGACGTCAGATCAGGTCTTGCACCATGATCTTAAGCTGATCTCTGTGTGTTGGGGATTTGTGTGCCCTGCATTGCATGCGTTGGTGAGGTGTAAACAAAGTATTGCCAAGGTCACCCATTAGGCTTCCGCCACCTTGCCCTGATGCTGCAGCTTACGCCTATCTGGCACTCTACTGCTGTCACGTCGCTGATTTTGTTCCACCATGAACATTTGGGGAACGTGAAGCAGACACAACAGATGTCTCCAGTTGATCAATCATTGCAAGGTCCTCCATTTCCTTCCTCATTTACTCCTCTATTTGGTGGGTGAAGGAAAGTGGGCTGAGTTTTGTATTTTTTGTACCGGGATCCAGGAGGTGGCCACCCAGTAACTGTTGTTCATTTGATGGCCTTAATGCGAGGATCATGTTGGAGGAGAATGAAGCATCCAAGCACTCATGTGAGAGAATGAGCCTTGATTTCCCAAGCCTCTGGTCGATGGGCAGCTATCAAACTGAGATCTTCCGATCATCTTCCGCTCCTCCTCCTCAAATTCGCGGCCAAACCTCTTTCCAAGGCATGACATCGGTAATATCGGTGTCTAGGAATACCTCCTCTCCTCCTCACTCTTCCCGCTGCCTCTCCGGCACAGCTTCAACACAGCCCTGACTTGCCTGAGATGATTGTGTCACCCTGAGTAGAGCTGATGCGCCACCTTGCACTAGTCTCTGGACCCCGATACCACAGCCTAATGAAGGAACCGACTGAAATTGTGAAACTGTCGGCCTTGTGGATTGACAGAGAGAAAGGCTCTGTGTCTCGCATTCTGGTTGTCTGTCTCCTCCTCCGTTCGCTGGCGGGACCTGTTGTTCAGAGTGTCCAACGATCGTCCAGAACTAAGATCACCACATGCACCATACGCTGACCAAGTGGCATTGTCCGCACTGACCATTTTGGTGGCTTCTTACAAAACTGGCAAGGATGAGTGCAGAGCTCTTTCACCTGCCTTCCACTCACGTGGGTTCAACACCCCGAGGTCCGCACCGCTGCTTGTCAGGCCATGTGTCACTTCGTACTGCGAATGGCATTGCGCTGCTGCCCCACAATCACTGAGCATGTGGAGGGTGGAATTCCAGCGTGTTGCCACGTCAACTATTAGACCGGTTGACGGGGAGGCCGACTGACGCTGCAACGCAGCCAGCGGGACGAAGCATGGTGCTAACAGGCGAAAAGTAGCGACTCAGACCGTCGAGCCTTCTTCAGCAGCATCCCAGACCCTGTAGCTCTTTAAAAATTTCTGGACGACAAGGTTCAATGACATGTGCCAAGGCAGGGATGTTGCTTCCATCCTACCAATCTTAAAGGGCAGGCCACAGATTTCCGCCCGTCTATCGCACACACACCTAGCCTGGCACAAGGTTCTTGTCACCCAGCCATCGCTCGGTCCTCGTTGCAAAAGCCGTCCACAGCTCCGGCTCCTGACTCTTGTGTGGTCAGTCTCACAAGGCAGTATTTATTTCAACAGGCCTGGTTTTCTCTGGGCACGGGATGCCACCAGAGGAACCTTGGGGGATAGAGCCCTGCACATCCCTCGCTGTTTGAAGAGCGTGCCCGCCGAGCCTGAGAGCCACCGTCACCCCCAGAGAACATCCACCCAGCTCACCTCAGTGAGCTGCGTCCACATAGATATAGCGGCCTTGGCCGTGCCTTACTAGTCCAGTGTCCGGTGGTGAGAATGGACTTTTCCGGACACAGAAGCAGACAACTCGCATGAAATATTAGAAGACACTGGCTGGCCAGGGCAGGGACGGCTTTTCTGTCTGGCAAAGAAAATGCCTGCTTGCATCTGTAATTGGGGCATGCGAGGGCCATGACATGGCGGAACCCATCTGTGTCCACCAACGGAAAGGCAACATTTCAAAGCCAAAGCTGGCAATGTGCCTGACATTCATCTTTTGCTTTTATGCTGGTTAGGGATAAAGTGTTTCTTCTGCTCCCAAACCTGGAAGCAGAAAGGCTAGCTGCTAGACTGGCCAGCTGTACGCGGCGTGCCAGGTCGTCAAACTGGCGGAAGGAGAAGGGGTAGGATGGTCTCTGGTGGTGCTGGTGGTACTCGGAGCGACGGTGGAGGCGAAGCGGAGGCTAATCCCAGATCATGACTCTGAGAGACATGTGTCAGCTGAGGAAACTGCTTGGAGGTGCGGGAGGAGGAGGCCGGAGGAACGAGGGGTGGTGGAATAGTGGTTGGAGGCCCAGCGTCGTCTGGCCTTTTTTTGGCCGAAGTGTTCCCCTCCATTTCAACTCATGCAATTCGCTGCATGTGACTAACATGTTTGGTGGTGGTTAACCACTTAAGGTTCTTGCCTCTACTTATGTGTTTTACTGGGCAAAGGTGGCATATGACATCATCGCTGGTGAATCAGAGGCTTTCTCAATAAGGCCCACGCTAGAGAGGACCTGGACCATTTGAGGCGATAAGCGAGGAGCGGGGTTTGCCGCTGACCGTGGCTGGCGGAATCATACCATCGGACTTCTGCGACCGCCCTCTCCCTTTTTGTGGCGTGACCCATATTGACACTACCCCATCGTCTTCCTCCTCGTCACTGATGACGCTCGCAACAAAACAGCGGAAAAGACCAGGATGGATCCGCAATGACGTCTATCATCATCATCACAACACAGGTGACTTGGTCGTCCTGACTTCTGCTGCACCAGAAGCTGTGGTGCTACAAGCAAGGGGCAACTGCAAGGCGTTTTCCGACCGCCCTGGATTTTTTTTGCCGATTGACCAGCGTTCCTTCACCTCCTCTGATGGCATCAGTAAGTGGGCGTCAGAGCAGACTAAATCATTACCTCTGATCTTTTAACATTCCTATCTGACCCCAACCGCATTTGTCATCAAAGATGTCTTCAGACAATGGAATATCCACAGTGGTGGGTACAAAAAAAAACACGAGTTGACATTTGGGCTGCTCAATGTTTGGACGGAAGCTGATGATGTCTTGATGAGACTACATTTGTGGCCATGACTGCTGAGGACCGAGGAGGTAAGACCTTTGGGGCCTAGATGCAGGCTGCATTAACCACTCGAAGGACAGATTGGCGTCGATGTTCGTACTTAGATTCACAGGGCCCCTGACCCAGGCGATAGAAAAGCCTGACTGTCCTCGCAACTGACGTCCCGCATGCGTGTTTGTCAGCCAGCACTGGAATGACACCTTCTCTCGTACCTCTCTACCTCCCGATGTGCTAACCCCCTCTTTTGCTCGCCTTACGCACCCTGCCATTTCGCTCCATGTTCAGAAATATAAAAGGTATGAGAAGGTATGAATAGTTTGGAAATGTCTCTTATTAAAAGTCGGCTAATCACAGCTATTCTCAAATCCCTCTAATCAATACAAAAATGCTGGATTCAAATTTACTGCAAGGTGTCCTATCAACAAATATGGACGGGCAAAAGTCCAAAAAACCACGTATCTTTTAGTTTTGTTATAAAAACGGTATTTTTGCACCCTTTCAATTCCACCTTTGGTGAATACAGAATTGCTGTTTTTTAAATTTACGGTAATGCTTGCTGCGGTCAAATGAAACAATGCTGGGTGGTGCAAAAGTTCAAAAAACACGTAACTGTTATGTTTTGATATAATAAACGTATTGTTGCAACCTTATCCAATTCACCTGTTGTGAATACAGAATTGCTGTTTTAAGATTTACGTAGATGCTGCTCAATGAACAATTCTGTGGGTGGCGCAAAAGTCAAAAAGACACGTAACTTTTTATGTTTTGGTATAATAAGCGGTAGTTTTTTGCCGCTTTCATTCACCAGTAGTGAATATAGAATTGCAAATTATAAGATTTACGTCAGATGCTGCTTCAAAGAACAATGCTGGTGTGCAAAAGTCAAAAACCACGTAACTGTTTATGTTTTGATACAATAAACGGTATTTTTTGCACCTTTTTTCATTCAAACTGTGGTGGAATATATAAATTGCAGTTTTTAAAGATTTACGTAGCTGACACGTCAATGAAAAATTGCCTGGGTGCGCAAAAGTCAAAAACACGTAACTGTATGTTTTGTTATAATAAACGGTATTTTTGCACCTTTCAAATTCACCTGTGGTGATATAGAATTGCTGTTTTAAGTGATTTTACGTAGAATGCTGCGTCAATGAACAATGCCTGGGTGTGCAAAGGGGAGTCAAAAAACACGTATCTGTTATGTTTTGATATAATAAACGGTATTTTTTGCAACCTTTCAATTCACTCTTGGTGAATATGAATTGCTGTTTTAAGATTTACATAGATGCGCTAGCGTCAAAGAACAATGCTGGTGTGCGCAAAAGTCAAAAAAACACGTAACTGTTATGTTTTGGTATAATAAACGGTATTTTTTGCACTTTTCAGATTCACCTGTGGGTGAATATAAATTTGCTGTTTTAAAGATTTTACGTAAGATGCTGCGTCAATGAAAGCAATGCTGGTGTGCAAAATCAAAAAATCACGTAACTTGTTATTTTTTGAAATAATAACGTTTAATTTTTTGCACCTTTCAATTCACCTGTGGTGAAAATAGAATGTTGTTTTAAGATTTACGTAGATCTGCGTCAATGATATAACAATGCTGTGTCGCAAAAGTCAAAAACAACGTAACTGTTTGTATTTTTGGTATAATAAACGGTATTTTTTTGCACCTTTCATCACCTGGTGTGAATATAGAATTGCTGTTTTAAAGATTTACTAGATGCTGCGGTCAATGAACAATGCTGGTGCAAAAAATTCAAAAAACACGTAACTGTTAAATGGTTTTTTTGGTATAATAAACGGTAATTTCCTTCACCTTTCTATCAACCTGTGGTGAATATAGAAATTGCGTTTTAAGATTTACGTAGAGATGCTAGCGTCAATGAACAATGCTGGGTCGCGCAAAAGTAAAAAAACACGTAACTGTTATGTTTTTGGTATAATAAAACGGTAATTTTTTGCACCTTTTCAATTCACGCTAAGGGAATATAGAATTGCTGTTTTAAGATTTACGTAGATGCTGCGTCAAGAACAATGCTGGGTGGCAAAAGTCCAAAAAACCCACGTACAGTTATGTTTTTGATAATAATAAAACGGAATTTTTTGCAGCCTTCAATTCACCTGTGGAGTGAATATAGAATTCGCTGTTTAAGATTTACTAGATGCTTGGCGTCAATGACAATGCTGGTGCGCTAAAGTCAAAAAACATGTAACTGTTATGTATTGGTATAATAAACTACTATTTTTTGCACCTTTCAATTCGACCTGTGGTGAATATAGAATTGCTGTTTTTAAGATTTACCTAGAGTTCTAGCGTGAAAGAACAATGCTGGTTGCAAAAGTCAAAAAACACGTAACTGTTATTTTTTTATAATAAACGGTATTTTTGCATCTTTCAATTCACCTGTGGTGAATATAGAAATTTGCTTTTTTAAGATTTACGTAGATGCTGCGTCATATGAACAATGCTGGTGTGCAAAAGTCCAAAAAAACACGGTAACTGTTTATTTTGGTATAATAAACGGTAATTTCTTGCACCTTTCAATTTCACCTGTGGTGAATATATGATTGCTGTTTTAAAAAGATTTACGTGGATGCCTGCTTCAATGAACAATGCTGGGTGCGCAAAAGGAACTCAAAAAACCACGTAACTGTGATGTTTTTCCGTACGATACACTGTAGTTTTTGCAAACAAACAACCTGTGCTGACTACAAGATTGCTGAATTGTAATTAACTGCAAGTTGGGATAATCCAACATCACAGTGTAATTGGGTAAAATTGAAAATGGAACACCTATCTGAAATGTATACTGATAATAAAAAGGGAGTTTTGCAGCAAAACAAAGAGACCGCAGTTACTAGAAATTATGTGTATCCAAAATAAGCTCAGGCTGTCCCAATATCCCAGGAATCTTTCAATATCAAACTGTTTAAAAATAAAGATAATCCACTACATGCCTACACTTAAGTTCTTGGTGAACTTTATCCAGTGTTCTTTAAGATAGTCTTGTCTGTGTTTCGCCCGTGGGCCCCCCCCCCCCCCCGCACCCACCGCCGTTAAATTACAGCGGTAGATGCCTGCTTTAAAAATTCCTCTAGCTAACACATAAAATCATCAAATCTCTATTCAAACTAAATTTGAAGGATCACAGCTAAGATAGAGGTTTCTCTGTGGCAGAAATAGACTAATTTCGCTGAGTCAGTTGGCCACAGCAGAGCGCAGGTCGCTAATCCCCTATGAACGCGAGGAGAGCACTGAGGTTTGAGACAGGAAAACGCTTGTTCTATGTAAAACGAGGTCATGTGATTTTACCAGCCAATCGCAACCATACACATCCCAGTCATTACGTCGCACACTACATCTCACCCTGCTCTATTCTGTAATCTCATTTGCTGGCCCACCAGAAATTACAGGAAGCGCCGAAAAAGGCGCGATCTTACTAGATGAAGTGCACAGATGTTAAAACCTTAATTATCGCATGATCTGGAAATTTCGATCACCATAAAAACCTTGCCTATTTCAACTTTGTCGATAATAATCGCTCAACACTAGTCGCCACGTCTCCAGTCCCCTGCCCAGACAGATTTTTCAGCATCTGTTCCAGGACATGAAGCAGTGGAATGACGTTATTCATCCCATAGTCCTGTACCTGGACAATTAATGTGGCCTCCTTGAAATGGCCTCAACAAACGGCAGGTGTCACGCATGAGCTGCCACTGCTGACCATCAAACTTACACAGGGGAGTACTCCTGTCCGCCTGGATCATCAAAAAATCGTTAATTATGGCCTTTCTTGTTCATACGTTGGTCCAACATGGGGCAAGGCTGTAATTTCAACGGGTGAAGACACGCATATCCAGAGTGATGTTGGGGGAGGCCGTTCTGGCCGCTGCAACTCGAGGAGGTGTTCCTTGCTTTGTAGGAATGGATGAAGTGCATCACAGTTTCATACTTGACATATTTCAGAATCTTCCCTGATAGATCGTGGAAGACTTCAGAACCTTTTCAAAACCAGATTGAACACATGCGCCATGCAGGGCGCATAGGACCATCCCATCTCGGTGCAGCGGCGGACAGCCATGTCTCCCATTGTCCGTCACCAGGGTTCTGGATTTGCAGTTGGGCGCGGAGAAAAGCCACACATCGATTTCTTGCTGCATGACGGGTGAGCAATTCCTCCTCGTGTGACTTCGTTCGCCGAGGCAAGCCAGTGTAGAACTGCGTGACAACCCGCTGTCCCTACTCATGTGGTATGAAATGAGCAGTAACTCTGGGGAGCTGAGACGGTGGTGTGGTGGAAGGAGGAGGAGGGCTGTCAATGGGCGCAGTAGCCTGCAGTTTTGACAACGTGGAGGAGACAAAACGCGTCTCCTGTCCAGTTGTTGGGTGCCGGGCCGGAAGCACATTCACGAACCAGTGGGCCGTAAAGGACATGTACTGGGCCCGGACCGTAGTTACAGCTCCACGTCCGCCGCTGCCCGTGGCACCTTGGAACAAACAACCGATAACTCAAGACTGGCCCACCTTCTGTTCTACATATTTTATGAAGTGCTGTACTCCCTGCCTTATTGGAAAAGAAATTACGCGCTATGGAACTCTCCATTCGGCTCGCACAAGCGCAATTAGTTCTCTAAACGGAGGCAGAGTCCACCATTGGAAAGGGAGGGACTGCAGTACCAACAACTTGGACAGGAGCATGGTCAGCTGCTGCACCATAGGATGGTTGGACGCATACTGTTTCTTTTGCAATCGCCTCGCTGAACGACTACTGGCGCCATGGAGTAGCGAGGAGCGAGGAGCATCTGGATCAGGAGATTGATGGTCAAAGAGAAACAGCTCCCTTCTGCAGAGGTGTGGAGCCTTGACTGGCTGCAATGGCAGCGTGGGGGGGCCACTGGAGCTGCTGCTGCTGTGACTGCGGCTGAAGGATGGACCACCACATCTGAGCCACGTTTCTCACCCAGGCCACCGGATGGTGAGACGCTGCAATGTGGTTGACACAGGGCCATGGTGCCAACGTTAGCTCCCCTGGCCAAAGCTTCACTTTCTTCTGCCCACAGATTCCTACATATACCCCTATTCGTCTCCTCCTGTGTCTAGCAAAGAACTGCCACAACCGCCGTGTATCGGATTTTACCGCCAACAGCTCCGCACCTGAGTGGACTATCTACCGCCGCGCCTCGCTGAAGGTCCCTGTGGGGGGTGGCCGTTAACTTTCTTGTACCTGCAAAGCGGGTGTTTTTTACCCCTGGCCGCTTGGCTCCCGAACTCACACTGCTGCTAACCCTGCTGAGCTCCACGACCACACTACCCACTTTTCTGGCTGGCGCCGCTGACTGACGCAAGCTGACGCCCTCTTCTCCTGACGATGATGAAGCCCTTGCCTCACCCGTCCCCAAGTGCGGTCGCCGCATCATCTATCTATTTGTGTTTCATCGTCACTGCTGTCCCGTCATCACCGGTCTTTGGTATTCAGAGCTGACCCTCACAACATGACCTACTCCCATGCCACTCTCAACATCTATACTTTGCCGCCTACTGCAAGAAGCAGGGTATATTGGCCCCATTTCTTTCTTCTCTGCAAGTAGCTGCTGACTGCCCTCCCAAATTGTTTCATTCCTCGCTATATATGGGCGCTGAGCCTCCAGACCATATAGTAGAATCTCTGGCTTAGGGAACCAGAGGGACAGAGGCGGGTTGAGGACATGTGAGAGGCCCGCTGACCCGCTCCCGGGCCATGGCCAAACTAAGGTTGTGTCTGACTTTCCCCAACCTACTCTTGGCTGGGTTGTCAGATGTCATCTGGGATGACGTGGATGACCTAGTCAACTCAATCAAGAACACTTGGGTTTGCTAAGTCAGCACACAGCAAGCTAGATGACAGCGGTCCAGTTGTGGCCCCACCGAGTGACCCCTGCTGCGACGACCCCCTTGCTGAGCTGCGACCCCTTGGGCCCTGGAGATGTTTGTGCCCTCTGCCACTGACGCAGTGAAGAGCCGCCATCCCCTCTCGGTCTGACATACTGTTTGTTCTAAAAAATACAGACACAGCGTTTGAGTGAAGGATATCTTATATGGTAAATACAAACCCGTATTTGACCCCAATGTAACCCAGTAACAATCTAGTAACCCTGGATAAAATTTGCGCTCCACAAATGGCATGAACAATTGACTTGTATGTGCCGTTTAAAAACTCTTTAGTAATTACTGAATATAAAAGCACACACAGGCTAATTAACCTTCGGAAATGAATTATGCTACAGATATTTTCTTTCTTTTGTTGGCGGTGAAAAACAAAGTTTCTTTTTACTTAGTACAACGCAGAACAAACGCTTAATTAACCCCTGGATGTAAAGTTGCTGCAAAAGAATTGGAGCAGCCACAACTACTAGCTTGTAGCGTGTTACAATTGCGTGTTTCTACGCTACAGACAACAAGAGAAAAAAATTTAATTAACCTTCGCTGTGAAGTTAAGGCTACAGAAAATTTTAATTTTTGGCGGTGAAAAAGACGGTTTATTTATGTCACCACAGCAGAGAAACAACGTCTTAATTAACCCTGGATGTACATTGTGCAAAAGAATTGAGCAACCAATCAAACTACAATCTTTGTAGCGTGTACAATTGCTGATTATCTACGCTACACAACAAGAGAAAAAAATTTGTAATTTAACCTTCGCTGGTGAATTATGCTACAGGAAAATTGTGATTTTGGCGGTGAAAAAGATGGTTTATTTTGTCACCACAGCAGAAAACAACGCTTAATTAACCCTGGATTAAATTGCGCCAAAGAATTGAGCAGCACAAACTACTTAGCTTTGTAGCAGTTTACAATTGTGTGTTTTCTACGCTACACAACAAGAGAAAAAATTTGTAATTAACCGTTGCTTGTGAATTATGGTACAGAAAATTGTAATTTTTGGTGGTAAAAAGACGTTATCTTGGAGTCACCACAGCACAAAAACAACGCTTAATAAACCCTGATGTAAATAGCGCAAAAGGAATGATAGCCATAAACTACTAGCTTTGTAGCGAGTTACATTGCGTGTTTTCTAACGCTACACAACAAGAGAAAAAATGTAATTAACCTTTGCTGTGAATTATGGTAAAGGAAAATTGGAATTTTGCGGTGAAAAAGACGGTTTTTTCTTGGAGTCACCACAGCAACAAAAAACAACGCATTAATTAACCCCTGGATGTAAATTGCGCAAAAGAATTGAGCGCCATAAACTACTAGCTTGTATCGTGTAACAATTGCGTGTTTTCTACCTACACAACAAGAGAAAAATTGTAATTAACCTTTGCTTGTGAAATTATGGTACAGGAAAATTTGTAATTTTTGGCGGTGAAAAAGACGTTTCTGGACTCACCACAGCAGCAGAACAACGCTTAATTAACCCTGGATATAAATTGCGCAAAACAATTGATCAGCCACAAACTACTAGCTTTGTAGCGTGTTACAATTGCGTGTTTTCTACGCTACACAACAAGAGAAAAAATTGTAATTAACCTTTGCTTGTGAATTAGGCTACAGGAAAATTTTATTTTTTTGGCGGTGAAAAAGACGATTTCTTGAGTCACCCACAGCCAGAAAAAACAATGCTTAATTAACCCTGGATTTTAAAATGCGCAACAGAATTGAGCAGCCAAAAATGAAGTGAATATGTATTGTAAAAACCTGTTTCGTAAATGAATACAACAGGAACTGGCTTAGATCCCCTTGGATATTCAACTGTGCTGTGAGCACATAGCATTAAAAATGTATATTCAGCAGCAGTGGACTCACCACTGGACTTCAGAACCAATACCCCAAAAAAATCAGACATAGAACATTAAAGGAGTTGTCTCCCTAACAGGGTTTCAAAGAATGCATGAAAAAATTCAACTTCACTTCCAGATCAGACTAATTAGCATAAGCACCATGCTTGTACAGCTTCCGTGTGTGCTTTCACTGCTAATTAGATTAGATAACTTCTCAAAAACTTGCAGACTCTTAATCTGGATCCCCCAAACAAAAGCCCTAATACAGACTGTTTACTTGAGATAAATCAAGCTTTTTTACTGTCTGCAGCACAGGACACTGACTGACACTGCTGACATGTGTGATGACTCACTCTACTCTGTTATATCTCATTGAACAAACAGCCCGGGGAGATTTGTTTACAGGTCTGTCTGAGGTAACTGAAATAGCCACTGAGGATAAATCAAATTCACTTGTATCTCATTAGGAAAACAGAGGAACAAAGCAATATAAATTTTTGAAAATGTCTTTATTTTGTGTTCCCTACAATTTGAAACTATTCTTTGTAGCGAGACAACCCTTTAAGAGAAGCAGCTCTGAGACAAGCGAGATACCCCACAAAAATCGCTGAATAAAACTCATACTTCAGTAAACAATCAGCCCGCGCAATCACCTTCCCTATCATACAGTGAGCAGCGGTATGAGCTCCCATCGTCCGCGCCCGGGACTTATAATAGTGCGGATGACGACACAGAATCCAGCCTGGCTCTGATTGGCTATGCCCCTTTTCCTCCATAGTGCTTTGCCCCCATGTAACGCCATGGTGCTCGCAGCCATTTTTATCAAACAAAACACACTTCGTTCACCCGAAGTACCCCAAACTTCGACTTCGTTCAGAACCGAAGTTTTCCTGAAATTCTAATCGAATCAATTCGTTAGAATCAATTCGCCCATCTCTAACTGTAACCCTAAGCTGTGGCTGCCTGAGGTGGAAGAAGCATTTAACTGTTTGAAGTCTGAGTTTGTCTCAGCAACAATCTTGTCTCATCATGAATCTGAAAGGCCCTTTCCATCCTCGAAAATAAGATTGCCGTCTCATGTGGAGGCCGGAGTGGGTCTTGCACAAAAATCTTCCAAAGGAAAATACATCACCTGCGGTTTCTTTTCCAAAACTTTTTCCCCTGCTGAAAAACAATATACCATAAGCGACCACAAGTTACTGGCCATTAAGTTGGCCGTAGAAAATTGGTGAAATTTTCTGGAAGGGGCTCATCACCCAATTAATATCTACGCTGATGATAAGAATCTCATATATCTCGAGACAGCATAGCACTTGAACCCACAATAAGCAAGATGGTCTCTTTTTTTCCCTTGTTTTAACTTCATGTTACACTTCAGACCGGCGGACAGAAATATCAAGGCCGACTCCCTCTCTCATGCATCGGATACAGTAGTCCTTGATCCTGTTCCTCAGCACATCATTTCTCCTGTACATCTGATTCCTGAAGCTTCCACTGACCTTTAACATATACCTCCGGGGAAGACTTACATACTTCTTGCTTTGCGCTTCAAATGGGGACATTCTTCTATGCTGGCCAATCATTCTGGAATTCGAAAATCATTATCTCTGATATCTTATTACTGGTGGCCTAATCTTATCCGACATGTCAGAGACTACGTTCTTTCCTGTGCCATTAGTGCCCGCAACAAGACTCCTTGCCTTAAACCTGCCAGTCTACTTTCCCCTTGCCAATTCTGGAATGACCATGGACTCACGTTGTCAAGTCTGATATACATACATATGAGTGTTGTATATTTTTATACTTTTATACCTTTGTACTTTTCAAATTCAGAATTTTTATCCCTTGCTACTGCCCTTCTTAGCTATAAGAAACTATGCAATATAAGATGGCGCCGACCATCCTTGGTACCGCACCCAGATGACGTCAAATTTACTGAAATCAGATGTTTTATCAGAAAATAAGATGACTTTCTGAAACCACCTGAGATGATGCTAATATTGCGGTTAATTACAACCAATAAGAAGTGGGACAGCAGAAGATGTCAGATTTGTTGCAATAATAACCACTCCATAACCATGCCTTCCCTATCCAGTGTATATATCTTGTGCACATTAATAAACTCCAGTAAGTGCTATGGGCCAAGGGAGAGAGCATGAGCTGGGTTAGAAACGGAACTTTCGTATCTGTGCATTCTTAGTGCACATTGCACACATGCTATTTGAAGTATTGGGATACTGACTGTACCCGGTAATGTCGTTTTCACGACCACAACAATCTGGCACCAATGTGTCCGGGGGATCATCGAAGGAAAACCACAAGTATGCTGACCCGCACAGACTGCCCGGATGAACTCCTGTCGGTTTCCTGATGAGGCTATGCGCAACTCACAGAGTCACGTAAGTCTACCCATATTCTATATATGGATTGCTTGCCTGTGAATCAGGAGGTGATAGTTTTAGTAATCCGTTTGATAGACGGGTCTGTGAGTTGAACGTCTGAGTGGTACGGATATTGTGTCTTTCCTTCGGTGATCACGAACCACAGCACTGTACCACGTACGGCTCAGTTTCTGCACAAGTGACAGAATTAGAAAAGAGGAAGTAAAGTCAGTCTGCGTACAGTGAGAACAAAGAGGAAGTTGTCTGTTTAAAAAAAAAAAAGTATTGCGTTTATTGAAAGGGAAGTTGTCTGTTTAATTAAAGGAAAGAAGAAAATGTTATTCTTCTGTTTGGAGCCGTAACATCTTTTACTGGGATATAGGCTGACAGTCGGAAAAGGAGACAGGCAGGTATCCAGGACCCTTAAGGTCCCCATAAGTTCACTAGGACGTGGGTAGAGAAGTACTCTGTTACGGAGTCGTAGAGATACATGCAAACTGCAGATAGGGGTTGGGGACCCAAGACAGGAATTCTGTAACCGAAAAAGTGGAAATCATGGGCGGTAACTGTGAGGATCATACTGGTGATAAGCTGCACCGGGGTATCTCTGATTAGTAATTATGTTTGCCGTCTATTTAAACGAAAACAGACTCTCCCATGCAGGGACACGGACGACTGTAGAATTAGTCCAGAGCGAGAGAAGGAAAGAAAATATGTGGAAAGAAGTAAGTCCCGCTTGTAAATAGAATTAGCTGGATTGCCGTCAGACGGCAGAACTGCAGCCCAGTATGTGGGAAGATATACCAATACAGGAAGAGGCATGCAGGAAGATATATTAGAAACTGCACAAGCTCCATCTCAGAGTTGCGAGGCTTTGCAAGTTGAGGTTATCAGAAGTTAAAGAGAAGGAGGGGATGAAAAAACTGAAATGCTGTTTGGTTTATGTATAATCTGATGTGCCAAAATCAAATGATAACAGCAACAGTTTGATGCTCCACCGCTCCTATGATGGCGCTGGAAATGGACCGAAGGGTGACCTGCACCACGTGTGGTATGCAGAACCCGGAACTTCCGTGAAACGGTGTCAGCATGTGGGCACCGACGCCCCAATGCGCATTTCCGTCCCACTTCCGTTGCAATGTCATCTTTGGGTGCAGACGGAGTGGGCAACAGGAACTTCCTTGTGGCAGCCATCCTAGGTCCACCCTCAGGTCCAGCCATCTGGTAGCCAACAGGGAACTTCTTCATGGCCGGCCATCTTGTAACCCTCTGGGGCAGCCATCCTTGGTATGAAAACGAACTTCCTCTGGCAAGCCATCTAGGTTAGACCCACTGGAACCCCGAAACACACCCTTGTATCCGTTAATAACTGACTTCCGATTCCTATTACACAGGCCCAACATCCCGCTAGGGCCCACACACCAGCCACAGTCACCTCCTCCTCCGATTGTCTCATTGTTCCCCATTACACAGCCAGGAAGCCCAACAGCTGACACGACCATGATGCTCCGCTTCCGAACTCCCCATTATCTGACATCACCACTCCCGATGCCCCATGGGTCCCGCCTCAAGGAAACCAGTCCCATGCCCACGTCTCGAATGACCCACCCGGTTCCAAGATAGGGGAACCTACCAATACAGAGACAGTTGGACGTGGTGTTTCAGAAAATGTACGCTACTAAAGTCAGGGGGAAAGATCACTCTCAGTGTGTGATTATGGAATCTTTAGTACCTTAATGTGGGGGCCATGGTAAATGCTGCTAACTCCAACTTGGTGCATAGGTCAGGGTTAGCACGCCGGCTGTATTAGAACAATGTAGGTCCCCAGATAAAAGCAGATAGCAGGACCTAAGTACCCTAAGTAACCGAGTGGAAAGTAGGGGACATAGCTGTCACCGGCCCTTGGACGCCTTCCCTGCTCTATCCTGATCCATGCTGTAGGCCCAGATTATACAGAAACCCTCCGAAGAACAGTCGCACGCTTGCTCACGACCCAGCCATATGTAAGCCTCTATTAATGCATCCACCGTGAGCAGAGAAACTTTGCCAGACAGATCAATAGCTCTGCCACAATTTCTTCAGCATCTTTGGGTACCCCTATGAGTGACTGTATAGAAAAGTGGCGTACTTAAGTGCAACAATACATTACAACACAACCAACCACACTTAGTGAAATCAAGATCCGTGGCAAATTTCCCCAGATGCTGCTGATGCTAGTGAAGAGAGCCATACTACACAGGATGGAGCCAACATACTGTTGTCCAGCCACCCCCTACACCACCTACTTTCCGACGCATATTCTGAAGTTGATTCCTTTGAAATATGTAAATCAACGTTCTAGAAAAAATCCCATTTACTCCATACCCCATTAGCCTTGCACCCAGCCTCCCGAAACCTGAGAATGAAACCCTCAGGTATGTCAAGTTTACCCCAAATCAGTTTTTCAACTCTGGTGAATCAGCTCCCGGATCCAGAAAAGCACCCTATGCCCTTTTATAGAAATTGGTGCAAATACAGAAGACCTATGCAGCAACCTAGGCAAGATCTAATGGCTATAACTTGAAATCAAGGCCACATATAGTATATCTACCTATAATAAAGGCCACCTGGATGATGCTAGACTCAATTGTAGCACTCCATGGATTCATGGGAATCAGGCCGTGACCTTATGTGAACAATTTGAAGAGATGGGCACAGGACATGCTCACCGACCAGCGTGCAATGCAAGATGTCCACTCAAAAGAAGATGAATCTGTGACAAATATGGCAGCTCTGCATCACGCAACAATTAGAAGAATTGGGATCACAGCTCAAAACAAGACCCAAGCCTTATGTGACCCGTGCATTCATGGATGGGTTACACGAACAATTAAAGGACAAATTTAATTATGTCAGGCCTGATGAAACTCGTGACTTCCGACCATCTGGAAGGAAGCTGTTTATTATTTGCCAAAGGTTCATAAAGCACTGGTTCAAGGAGAAGAATACGATGGGAAGAGAAGAAAGTGATGATGATGACCTCAGGTTCAGGGGGGAACCCAGATCTAAGAAAGTGTGAGTGTGTGTTACCAAATATGACTCAACAAAATCAAGTGTATTGTCAACCTGTTCCTCAACCTCCCAGTACATTATGCACCTCGCAAATCACAACCACAGATTTATCAGCAAACCCTACACTTTATGCAGGAAATTTCTTCAAGCCACAAACTCGCACCATGAGGCAGAAAGCCTGATGCTTCCTGAGGACTCTAAAAAAACATCTTTTCGACAGCTCCTGCTCTGGGTGTATCCCAGGGATACTGACAGAACCATTCCACCTTATTTCTTCCGTACATCATGGCCATGCCTCTGGAGTTTTTGGCTCAAAAACATGGAGATTCGTGTGAGAACTTCCTAGGATCATACTTCATGCAAGATAGATCCTGTTGCCACAGACTACTGATACCTACTTGCCTCAGAGTTGTTGTCGCTGTCACATACGTCTTACTTGACAAGATCAACGGACAATCATTTTGGGACATCCTGTGAACTATTCTTGGCGTACCTCATGACACTTCAAGGGATCTTGATAGACTATTATTCCCCAACAAATACTAGACCTCACATTCAAATGCAACGTACCCTTCGACTTAAATGCTCTTACTGATGCCTGAGAATGATGTAACCTTGAAGTGATGCACTTCCCTCAATCCCAGCACACCATGCTTTCACTCTCTGTAGGGGGGAGGGAACGATGGTGAAGACCATGAATTATATCACTAAGAAGAGATGAAGACACTTCGTCAATGATTAATGACTGCCCTTGAACAGATGGAGGCTGGAAACTTCCCACCCCCCTTACTACTGTCTCTGTTTCAAATGGAGCACCCTGTGATTATGTCTTCTTTCACAGAGAATACTAGATTTGCAGATTGAATATGGATGATTCCATATCTCAGGATTGACTAGTGGTTTACCTTGATGAAACCCATAAAGGTGCATCTTTACCTCTTTGAGTATGTCTGAGCCCAGGAAGTGTGAACTTTGGGGCTGTAACAGGAAGCTTGCAAGCCTACGCTGAAGGACATGGACTGTGATATATATATTCTGTACGCAGAGAGACTCAGCATCATATATGGAGTGGCCTCCATGACTTCGGCCTGAATGTGGGCCTGCGAGGTTTCCAGACAGCTAGTGGAACACCAATCAAGAACCAAGAGACTGTTCAGACCTTGTTGATTTGAAAAAATTGGTAGATGGTTGGATCAACATCTTCAACCACTCGTGAGTTAGAGATCCCCTGGTTAATTGGGATTTTCCGTGATTGTCCTCAGAACCATGGTAAAACGCATTCATTTGGAATTCTGCTTTTTCCTGGGTAAAACATAGTGATATCATCGCTCTGTATACTGTTCACCCTTCCTCAGATGGGTAGTTTGTCAGCAGATAGCAGAAACAATTCATAAATATACAGAATATAGATTAGAATTGAAGGGGTTTAATCGTTTACTGTTCATAAACCCTTTCTCTTGTGCCATAAAAGACATTTTTATTATTTGTGGTCAATTTTATCTCCAACGCAAGGTTGCCCTATGGGGAGGCTATCTTTCACCTTTCACTGGCTCAAACATTTACGTTCTTGGTGGGGGAAGAAAAGCATGCATTTATACCACATCCAATCCTTTTATGGATTCCATATTTTGTTGGAAGTTTTCATGGATTGCATCACAGTTAATGATATTGGATGCTCGGTGAAGGTGTCTCTTCCGTACCGGATGTGTGTTGTAATCTCATATTATCATAATTCAGATAACCCTACTGTTATACATTTCATTGTGATTCAATAATTATTTTCCTTCTTGGATATTTTTCTGTCTGTCGATTCCACAATTCTACCGATATCATTACTTATACCTATAGAAGTCTATTTAAGGGAATGCGTATTAAATGTGCTCCAGCTTGTCATCCTAGACAACGTCATTAAGAAACCTGCCCTTTGGAGAATTTGTAAGAGCCAGGCCGACACATGCAGATAATGATGTTGCTTATATTAATGAAAATTTTCATTAGGGAGAGATTAAGTAGGAGAGGCTATTGCCACAAAATGACCTGTATCGGGCTCGGGAGGATTAGTGTAGATCTAGAAAACCGCAATAAATTTACTCAACAAAACTGTCCAAAAATATTCTCAGGACACAATTTAAAAAAATGTAGATTTCAGTACACGATATAGCAAATAAATACTCAATCAGAAGTGTTAATTAGTTAAAAAATACATGACCTATTTATGTGTTACATGATCCTGTCTTAAAAACATATTAAGAAGTGGTTGCATGGTTTTATATTCACAAAACGTGCACACACTATTGGGTAACTCCCTTTCACCTAGTTTGTATTGTCCAACTAAAATATTCCTTCCTCTTGGTTTGGATAATTCTCAAGGGCTGCTATAAATGTGGTTGTGATAGGGGCACTCTATGTCCGTATTTGGGATAAATGTAAGTTTTTTTCATTCCAGTATAACAGGTACAAACAAGTATCCTATTAAAACACTTATTAGATTGCCGTTGTTCAACATAATGTGTCATTACATGATCTTCTGACAGAATGCTCATATTGTTATCAATATATTGGGGGCACCACCCGGGCTCTCTTTCTAACTAGATTACGGGAACAAACAATTTCATGGTACACTAGGACTTGTGGTCTAATATCCTGTTTAGGAGCCTTCGCGACATTTTCGAGACATGCATTCATGCTCTATAGCAAGGTTTAAGGTGATTTAACGCTTGGAAAGGGTTAATTGTCCCACCAGAGGTGGAGACTGAGAAAGCTTTTTGTTAGCATAGAGAAGCCTTTTGTGAGTCATGTCAATCAACAATGTTTTCAAAAAGGACCTTAAAACTCATTGATCTGATCTTCTATATGTTTATTGATGTTTCGTGTATTATGACAATGATATGTGTGTTTTTTTTTTTTTATTGTTACTTTGGAATATTAAGACTAGAGTGAGCTCCGATTAAGTTGACATCGACATCGGTACGATGGTCGATAGTCGACCATTCATCGACAAGATTGTCGATAGTGAGCAGTCAGATATGAGCGATGACCATTAAAGTATTGGGAAGGGGGGGGGGGGGGGGGGGGGGGAGGAGGAGGGGAGCAACAAACCTTCATTTTTACACCAAACAGGGCTTGGAGAATGCATGGAAATTAAAATCCACAACAGTTCAAATGGATACGTGCTACATCTTAGGCAAACAACTTAGGTATAAAAGCCATCAGAATTAACAAAAACACCAACACTTCACTATCCCTGTTCCTTGTTCTCCACAGCATGACCCTTAAACCTGCATCACCCACAAATTAACAAAGTGCCAGAAGGCGTATCCGATTTTGAACCATCATTTACTTCTTGAATGGACATTGAATATCCTGTCTGGAACGCCAGCATGAGCCAAACCTGCCATGACCCCAGATTAAAAAAGTGCGGAAAAAGGGTGTCTTATCATACCATTTTAGTTTGAACTGGACATTTACTATATGTGTCCTGTACCGCTGAGATGGACCATTAAACTGTCATTGACCAAGATTCATGTTGCCGGGGAAAGCGAGTCTTTCAACCAACTTTTAGTTATTCAGCTGGACATGACTTTACCTGTCCTGGGCCACAGCCATGAGCCCCAAACCTGCATGACCCAGATTAAGGTACAGTGCGGAAAAAGGATGTCTTTACAACTCCACCATTTTCAGTTGAACTGGCATTGACTCTATATCTGTCCTGTCACGCAGAATGACATTAAACCCTGTCTACCACGATCATAATGCGGGAAACAGGAGTCTTTCTACACCACCATTTATAGTTTCATTGACATATACTGTCCTGCGGAAGTGTAAGAGAACTCAAAGCCATCCTCAGTACACCAGTCAAAGTTGGGTAGTCGCTTACCCTCCGTCATGAGTGAGACAATTGGCTTCACTTGGGAATTACAGTTCCACACCCAGGTGCCCTTGTTTCTTGGATTCGTTTTCTCATTTTACTCAACGATGCTGGAGAAATTGTCTCGGTACTTTGCTTTCTCCGGTCCGTGCACTCCATATCCTTGTCCTTGAATAAACCTAATCTGGTCAAGTTTCTGTTTACCTACCTTGTACAATTCGAGGAATTTTTTTACCAGCTATTTTGTATACAGTGAGGTATTTTTTAGTTGTTTAAATTCTAGAAAACACATTTTTAAATTGGATGGCAAATCACACATGTCTTTGTTTCTGTCTTTTTTTAATTGTATTAAATGGTTGTCTCAATATAGGGATTGATAGCTAGTTAAAGATCTTTGCGCGATAGAAAAACAAGGTCATTTCTATCAATACGTGTTCATTAAACAGTGCCTGCTACACTATTCCTGTTTCTGGAAGCACATCACCTTGAGCCACTTTGACAGAACTGTGAGAGCAACAATGTCTGTTAGCAAACAACATTTTTTTATTTTAATACGGACACCTGTAGTATAGCTGATTTTCAAAGCCAAAATGCCCCCAAAAAATTCAAAGGCATGACCCTTGAGCCACTGTTTGGACAATTGTGAAGAACAAAAGGTTCTGTCTAGACGTCATTTTGTTTTTATAAATAGGACCTGTAGTTATTAGCTGCATTTCAAAGCTACAAATGCACCCAAAATTCTAAGCCATGCACCCTTGAGCCACTTTTGGACAATTGTGATGAAACTCAAAGTATGTTAGAAATCAACATTTTTTTTTATAATAGGACCATGTTAGTATAGTAGCATTTCAAAGCAATAATGCCCCAAAATTCAAAGCATGACCCTTGAGCTGTACTTTGGGACGCAATTTTTTGAAGAACAAAATGTCTGTTAGAAAACAACAATTTTTTTATAATACCGGCCTGTAAGCTATTGCATGCATTTACACACAGCTCCAGATGACACACCCAAAAAAATTCATAAAAATGACTTCGTAGCCCACTGTTAAAACTTGTGAGGGAGAACATTGCCACTTAGAAGACCACTTTCTGTTCAACAAGGACTCCATGACTTATTGCTGTGTATCTCCAGCTACATGACCCCAAAAAGATTATAAATATGAATTCTCAGCCACTAATTAAAAATTGTGAGGGAGGACAATGCCCACTTAAATGCCACATTCTGTTCCAAAGGACACATGATTACTTGATGTATATCACAGCTACATGACCCAAAAAAAGATTTAGTATAACGAGTGATACTTCTCAGCCACTATTAAAATTGTTGAGGTAGAAATGCCACATTAAAATATGCCAACATTTCTGTTCCAAAGGACATAATTATACTGTATCTCACAGCAGTACATGACTCAAAACCCATCGGAAAATGACACCGAGAAATCTTACGTAAAGATTAGAAGTGGAGTAAATGGATACAGGTGTTGTCATGAAACCATTGCAGTCATTTTACAGTCCCTCATCAACAGCAAAACCTAGCAAAATGAAACTGTTGGGAAAAGAGAATAAAAATTGGCAGTAAGAAGAAGATGATCTCATTTATAAAAAAAAAGTTTTCAAGAGGACAATTTCTGTTTGAAGAGGAATGTGAAGTTAGTACGCGGCATATAATCGGTGACCTAGGGCACATTGGTAGGCAACAACAATCATTCAGAGAATCCACTGCCTGATTACATCTTTGATGGAATCGTTCATACGATCACTTATTATCTGTGGAAAGCCCAGATGCAGTTTGTCTGTAACTGACTCTCCAGCTGTGCTGAAGGTACACCGCTCAGATATGATGCTGGTGTCCTGGTCAGGAAAACACTCTATGGCGTGACGAGCGGGCTCGGGCTATTCATCCTTTTTTGGAATACCAGACAGTATATTGGGTCCGAGAAACACATGTATAAAAACCATCGGTGTGAGATCGCAGATAGTCGTGCACTAATGATCTTAGCTGGTCTCTGTGGTGTTGGAAGATAGTTGTGTATGCGCCTGATTGCTAATGCGTTGGTGAGGTAGGTAAAACAAGATTGCCAGCACGGTCACCCAAGTAGCGCTTCTGCCACCTTGCCTGCTGCTGCTGCTTGCCCGCTACGCCTACTGCGACACTGTCACTGCTGTTCAAGTCGCTGATGTTGTACAAGTGACATTTGTGGGGGACGTGAAGCAGACGCAACAGTTGTCTCAGCTTTGATCAATCAGCAAAGTCTCCAGATTCCTGCATTTTACTCTCTAGTTGGGTGGTGTGGAAGGAAAGTGCTGAGTTTTGTTTATGTTACGGGGAAATTCCAGGAGGGTGCCACCCAGTATGTTGTCATTGTGATGGCCTTATTATGCGAGGATAATTAGGCTTGGAGGAGAATGGAGCATCCAAGCACTCATGGAGAGATGAGCCTTGATTTCCAAGGCCTCTGGGTCAGGGGCATGTTCGCAAACTGATCTCCTCATCTTCATTCCTCCGCCTAAATTCGCGCGCCCACACCTCTTTCCATGGCCAGGCGACCGTCAACGGTAACCGTCGCGGTGTGTGTAGAACATAAAATCCTCTCCTCTCGCTGCATCCGGCACAGACTCTTCAACACAGGCCACTGTGACTTGACCTGAGATTGAAGCACCCTGAGAGCTCGATGCGGACACCTATTGGACTTAGCCTCTGGAACCACGAACAAGCTAATTGAAAGAACGATGAATTGTGAAACTGTCGGGCCTTGTCGGATTTGACGGAGAAAGAGGACAAGAGCTCCGTGTCCACATCTGTGTCCCATCCTATTCCGTCGCTGGTGGAACTGTTGTTTCAGAGTTCGTCCACGTTCATTCCTGAACTAAGATCAAGCCACAATGCTCATGCTGCGAAGGTGCATTGTCCGCACTGACCATTATTGGTGGCTCCTTTCATACAATGGCAAGGATTGGTTGCAGAGCGCGTTACTTTTCACCTGCCTCACTCTCTCGGTGGCTCACACCCGAAGGTCCACCACCTGCTGCTTGTCAGGACATGTGTCACTTCGTACTGGTCAATGGCATTGCGCTGCTGCCAACACAATCGCCTGGAGGCATGTTGGAGGGTGGAAAATTCCAGAGTGTTTGCCACGTCAACATTGAAGACGGTTGCGGGGGAGGCCGAGCTGACGCTGAACGCGAGCCAGGCGGGACGAAAGGGCAGCGGTCAAGCGAAGGCGGAAGTGCGAACATAGAACTTCGAATCCTTCATCAAGCACGGCGGTGCAGAAAAGGGTGATCTTTTAGAAATTTCTGGACGACATTGGCTTCTCATGTACATGTGGCCAGGCAAGGGATGTGATCCAGTATACCGTTCTTAAGGCGGCCAGCAGATTGTAGGACCTGCAGTTATCCGCACACAACCTTGCCTGGCTCAAGGTTCATTGGCACCCAGCACACGCAAGCTCTTCTGGGTTGTGGGAGCGCGTCCAAAGCTAGTTGCTGACCGTGTGTGTGGACGGTCTCCAAGACTAGATAATCTTAAAACACGGCCTGGTTTCTCTGGACACATTGATGCCAGTAGACCTTGGGGGAAAGAATCATGCTACCCATCCCTGCCGGGTTTTAAGAGCGTTACGCCTGAGCTCCACTGGAGAGCCACCAAATCACCCTAGAGACATCACCCAGCTCACACCCATTGAGCTCGTTGAATGTAGGATATAGCGGTCCTTGGCCGTGCTTACTTAGGTCCATGTGTCGGTGGTCAGATGGACTTTTCCGGCCACAGATGCAGGACAACGCGCTAGAAATTTTAGATGACCGTGGCTGGCCAGGGCAGGGGGACGGCTTTTCTGGCAAAGAAATGCCTGCTTGGGCATATGAGTATTGGGGCACGGCAAAGGGCCATGTTGTGGCGGAACCATATGTGTCCACCAGACGGAACGGCAACATTTACGCAAGGGCCACCAAGCACTGGCAATGCGACATTCAGGCTTTTGGCCTTTGGATGGTTTGGGTTAAAGTGGTTCTCTCTCCTCTCCAATCCTGGAACGACAGAAGCTGTAGATCTGCTGATGGACACTGTACGGGTGTGAGGTCTCGTTCTAAACTGGCCGACAAGAAGAAGCGGGGTTAGGATGGGTTTGTCTATGGTAGTGTGGTGATACTCGGGCGACCTCTGTGTTGGATGGCTGAAGCGGAGGCTGGATACTGATCATGACACTCTGAGAGACAGGGAGGAGATGTGTTGGTTCGGTGGGGGGAGGAGAGGCAGAGACAGAGGGTGTGACAGTGGTTGGAGGCCCGGCGTCAGTTCTCGGCCTTTTTTGGCCAAGTGTTGACTCATTTCAACTCATGATTCGCTGCTATGTGACATAGGAATGTTGCATGGTGGTTAAACCACATAAGGATTCTTGCCTCTACATTCATGCGTTTACCCGGCATAGGCGGCAATATGACATCGCTCAGGCCCGTGAATCAAAGGAACTTGGGTCAAAGACAAAGGGCCCCAGGCTTGAGATGGTCCTGGACTCCTTTTTTTTAGACAGCGATAAGCGAGGACGCGGGGTTTGGTCTCGACCGTGGCTGCCGGAATCATATCAGCGGACTTCTAGCGGCCACCCTCTCCCTTTTTTGAGGCAGGATACCGTACTGACACTAAGAAAAAGACACGCCATCGTTCTTCACCTCCTCGTTCCACAAGTGATGAAGCAGACTCGCAAGCAAATAAACTCTGTGATGAAACGACCACGTTTGGATCCGCAAATGTCCGACATCATCATTCATCAACAGGTTACTTGGTGTTGACATTCTGCAAATCCAGGAGCTGACGGTGCTACAAGCCTTGAGGGACTTGCAAGGCGTTGATCGGGAACCCACCGCCCGGGAATTTTTTTTTCGCCGAGTGATCCGGCCTCTTCGCATTCTCCTCCTCTGATCGGCATCAGTAACTGGGCTGTCAGTAGCAGAGGAAAATCATCTCTTTGGCCTCTTGATCTTGATAACATGCCTTCTGACCCCAACAGATTTTGTCATCAATGAGGTCTTCAGAAATGTATTATCCAAAGTGGTGCGGTACAGGATTTGTTGAACATTTGGGCTGCTTCATGTTGGACGGATAGCTGGTGATGCTGAGACGACATTTAAAGCCGTGACTGGGAGGATGAGGACTGGGTAAAGACTGCTAGATGAAGGTTGCATTAACCACCTGGAAGGACAGATTGGCACGAACGCTGTTCACATTTATGAGATTATAGTGGCCCTGACCCAGCGATGACAGGCTGCACGGTCCGGAAAAAACTGACCGATATCCGCTGGCATGACGTGTTGTCGCCAGCACTGGAAGGAGCCACTTCTCTCGTACTCTAACCCTCCATTTCCTACCACCAACTCTTTGCCTCGCTATACCACTGAAATTTCGCCTCATGATCAGACAATCATAAAAAATTGAGGAAGGTATGAAAAGTTTTAGAAAGTCTCTTATTAAAAGACGGCAAATCAAAAGGCTATTCTACAACCAATCCAACAATCAAAACACAATTTCCTGGATTCAAAAATACAACTGCAAAGTAGATTAGTTCACAAAGCTTGGCCGATTGTGCCAAAGTGAAAAACAACGTATCTGAATGTGTAATTCGGATAATAAAAGGGTATTTTTGGCACTATCATCACCTGTGGTGACTATAAAATTGCTGTATGAAAAATTTAAACTGCAAAGAGTAGATCTATCAACAAAGCTGCCAGCGCCAAAGTGAAAAAAACACGTATCTGAAAGGTATTCGGATAAGAAAAGGTATTATGGCCACCTATCAATTCACCTGTGGTGACTACAAAATTTGCTGTATTCAATTTAACTGCAAAGCTAGATCTATCATCAAAGCTCGGCCTGCGCCAAGTGAAAAAAACACATATCTAATATGTATTACGTATAATAAAAGGTATTTTTTGCAACCTATCCAATTCACCTGTGGTGACTGACTAAAATTGCTGGATTCAAATTTAACGCTGAAATGTTGATCTATCATAACAAAACTCGGCCTGCCCCAAAGTGCAAAAAAACACGTATTGAAATGTATTGGATAATACAAGATATTTTTGGCACCTCATCAATTCTACCTGTGGTGACTATAATATTGCTCTGTATTTCAAAATTTGAACTGGCCAAAAGTAGAATCTATCAAAAATGCTGGCCTGCGCAAAGTGAAACAAACACGTATCTGAAATGTATTCGGATACTAAAAGGTATATTTGGTCACTATCACATTCACCTGTGGTGACTATAAATTGCTGTATTCAAATTTAACTCACAAAGTAGATCTTATTAACAAAGCTGCGGCCTGCGCCAAAGTGATAGAAACACGTATCTGAACATGTATTGTCGGATAATAAAAGGTATTTTTTGGCACTATCAATTTCACCTGTGGATGACTAAAAAATTGCTGTTTTCAAATTTAACTGCAAAGTAGATCTATCAACAAAGCTGGCCTGCGCCAAAGTGAAAAAACACTTTATCAAAAAATGTATTCGGATAATAAAAGGTATTTTGGCACCTATCAATTCACCTGTATGACTACAAAATTGCTGGATTCAAATTAACTGCAAAGTAGATCTATAAAACAAATCTGGCCTGCGCAAAAGTGAAAAAACACGTATCTGAATGGTATTCAGATAATACAAGGTATTTTTGGCACCTATAAATTCACCTGTGGTGACTATAAAATTGCTGTATTCAAA
This sequence comes from Phyllomedusa bahiana, assembly GCA_025379985.1. Lineage (NCBI taxonomy): Eukaryota > Metazoa > Chordata > Amphibia > Anura > Hylidae > Phyllomedusa > Phyllomedusa bahiana. Next base: position 37,657 of record JAODAL010014338.1, on the reverse strand, counting down.
TTTAAGTGCAAGCTGCCTCAATGAACAAGCTTTAGTGCGCCAAAGTCAAAAAACATGTATCTGTTATGTATTTGTATAATAAAAGTTATTTTTGGCCCCTTTTTTTTCAATTCACCTGTGGTGACTATAAAATTGCTGGATTCAGATTTAATTGCAAGCTGCCTCAATAACAAGCTGTAGTGCGCCAAAGTAAAAAAACACATATCTGTTATGTATCGTATAATACAAGATATTTTGGCACCTTTCAATTCACCTGGGTGACTATAAAATTGCTGGATTCAAATTAAGTGCAAGCTGCCTCAATGAACAACGCTGTAGTGCGCTAAGGTCAAAAAACATGTAGATGTTATTTATTGTATTAATACAAGTTATTTTGGCACCTTTCAATTCACCTGTGTTGACTATAAAATTGCTGTATTCAGATCTAAGTGCAAGCGCCTCAATGAACAAAGCTGTAGTGCGCCAAAGTAAAAAAAAAAACGTATCTGTTATGTATTGTATAATACAAAGATATTTTTGCACCTTTCAATTCCCCTGTGGTGACTATAAAATTGCTGGATTCAGTTTTAAGTGCAACCTGCCTCAATGAACAAAGCTCTAATGCGCCAAAGTGAAAAAACACGTATCAGAAATGTATTCGATAATAAAAGGTATTTTTGGCACCTATCAATTTCACCTGTAGTGACTACAAAATTGCTGATTCAAATTTAACTGCAAATTTAGATCTATCAACAAATCTGGCCTGCGCCAAAGTAAAAAAACACTATCGAAATGTATTCAGATAATACAAGGTATTTTTGGCACCTATCAATTCCCCTGTGGTGACTATAATATTGCTATATTCAAATTTAAGTGCAAGTCCTCAATGAACAAAGCTTTAGTGCGCCAAAGTCAAAAAACATGTATCGTTAATGTATTTGTATAATACAAGTTATTTTTTGGCACCTTTCAATTCACCTGTGGTGACTTTTAAAAATTGCGGGAAATTCAAATTTAATTGCAAGCTCCCTAAATGAACAAAGCTGTAGTGCGCCAAAGTAAAAAAACACATATCTGTTATGTATTCGTATAATACAAGATATTTTTGGCACCTTTCAATTCACCTGTTGTGACTATAAAATTGCTGGATTCAAATTTAAGTGCAAGCTGCCTCAATGAACAAAGCTGTAGTGCGCTAAGGTCAAAAAACATGTATATGTTATATATTCGTATAATACAAGATATTTTGGCACCTTTCAATTCACCTGGGGACTATAAAATTGCTGTATTCAGATCAAAAAGTGAAAGCGCCTCAATGAACAAAGCTGTAGTGCGCCAAAGTAAAAAAACACTATCTGTTATGTATTCGTATATACAAGATTTTTTTTGGCACCTTTCAATTCACCTGTGGTGACTATAAAATTGCTGGATTCAGATTTAAAAGTGCAAGCTGCCTCAATGAACAAAGCTCTAGTGCGCCAAAGTCAAAAACACGTATCTGTTATGTATTCGTATAATACAAATATTTTTGGCCCCTTTTCAATTCCCCTGTGGTGACTATAAAATTGCTGGATTCAAAATTTAAGTGCAAGGTGGATATATCAACAAAGGTGGAAGGGGCAAAATTGAAAATGAACCACCTATCTAAATGTAATACTGATAATAAAAGTGGAGTTTTGAAACCTAACAAAGGAACCCGCAGTTACTAGAAAAGATGTGTACCCTATAAGTTCAGGCTGCCCAATATCCAGGAAAATATTTCATAGAAAATGTTAATAATAAAAGCTTGGCAGTGCAATGTCTACACTAAGGGCGACATGTAATGAACGGACTTAACGCCTGTTTTCGGCGTCCCACTGCGCCTCCCAGGCCAAATCCCGCTGCGGACGCAGCGTTCGCCACTTTGGGCTGCGGTCCGCATGAAGGGGCGGGCAGTGGGCGCGGTGGGGCGCGGTGTAGGCGTTCCGGTGCGACGTGGCGCGCTCGTATAATCCGAGGAAATGTACCATCGCGCTCGCCAAATCGCGGCGCTCGGCAGCCCCGACAAGCAGACCAGGTTTTTTTTGGTCTAAATCCTCGGGCAGAAGCGAAGTGAAGCAGGATCCAAACATGCGAGGAAGGGAAATCGAAGATCGCGACAGAAATCCTCGGCGCTCCACTCCGTGCAGCAGGAGTATAAAATAGGAAAAAAATCGCCTTTATAAAGGCGGAAAACAGTGTCAAAAGAGCTGCACTTTAAAAAATACACATAATAAAAAAAAAACATCACTTTTCCAAACTCTAGAAGGGAGCAATATCAAAAAATATGATATTGCAAATTGCCGGAAAGACATAATTCAAAATCTGAAACCTATTCTCATTGGTCGGCAGAAATCGGCATTCAGAATCGGAGCGAACAGTGAACCATTAAAAGCATGGGAAGAATTGACCAATAAAAATCCCGCGGGATAATTCAAAATACAGTAAAAATGCTGAAAAGAGCTGATTGGCTGAGCTAGCGGGTTTGGGCTAGCTCAGCCAATCAGAATAGGAGCGACAAAGTCCCATTCTAGCCTATTAGAAGTGTAGACCAATCAGAATCCGGGGCAGGATAATTCAAAATACAGTAAAAAGACAGAAAACAGTTTTATTGGCTGACTACCCGGGGTCGGGGATAGCTCAGCCAATAGAATAGGAGCGACAAAGTCCCATTCAAGCCTATGGAGAAGTGTAGCCCAAATCAAAATCCCCCGGCGGGATAATTCAAAATTTAGTAAAAAGGCTGAAAGAGCTGATTGGCTGAGCTAGCGGGGTCTCGGCTACCTCAGCCAATCAGAGCGCGAGCTACTTCTCCCATTATACTTTATGGAGAGATGAGCGCACTCAAATCTTGGCGCTCAGCGCCGCGCGGCATGAAGTATTAATCAACAAATTATTTTTATACATTGTAAAAACATTCTCAGATAAAACCAGAACACTTCTTTAAAAATAAAGCAGTTAAAAAACCCGAACAACGCGTTCGTCGCCGAGAACCGGGGCTACTAGGGGAAATTTCCATAGAGAGAATTGCCGGGAAAGACAGTAATTCAAATTTGTAAAGCTAATCTCATTGGTCGGCATAAACCACCAATCAGAATAGGACGACAATGTTTCCCCTTAGATCCTATGGAGGAGAATTGACCAATCAGAATAGGAGCGATAGTGGCCCTTCTATCCTATGGAGAAAAATGGACCAATCATATTCAAGGGGGGACAGTTCAAAATACAGTAAAAAGGCAGAAACGAGCTGATTGGTTGAAGCAGCGGGGGGCTCGTCCACTTAGTCAGTCAGAGCGCGAGCTGTCTTTCTCATAGAGTTTAATGGGGAAACGAAATTTAAAAGAGGCCCGTAAATTTGGACCAATGGGAGAGCGAGCGACGCTCCTATGGGTTTTTTTAATGCAATCTGGTATAAAACTGTACATGGCTGTAATCAAATTATAACACTCCAGAAGTTGTGCCGATGGATATATAGAAGGACTACTAATTGGTGGCTAACGTAATAATGATGTGAAATCAAGAAAAGCATGCTTATGTCTTTATTTTCGATGCACCCATACTATTGATCCTTGGCTAACGAAAATAAAGAAATAAACATGATTTAAGGTCTTTTTTTTTTCGTTAGCCACATATTAGTAAATTTGTTGTATATACACATCGGCACAACTTCTGTAGTGTATAATTTGATTTCAGCCATGTACACTTTTATACCAATTGCATTAGAAAACCCATGGAGCGTCGCTCGCTCTCCCATTGGTCCAAATTACGGCGCCTCTTTTAAATTTCGATTCCCCATAGAACTCTATGAGAAAGCAGCTCGAGCTCTGATGGCTAAGCTGGACGAGCCCCCGCTGCTTCAACCAATCAGCTCGCCTTTTTTCTGCCTTTTTACTGTATTTTGAACTGTCCCGCCGTGGATTCTGATTTGGGGTAAACTTCCCATAGGCTAGAATGGGACTTTGTCGCTCGATTCTGATTGGTCTAAACTTCTCCATAGCCTAGAATGGGACTTTGTCGCTCCTATTGATTGGTTTAGATAGCCAAGCCCCCGTTATCTCAGGGCCCAAACAGCTGTTTTTAAACATTTTTAACTGTAATTTTGAACAGTCCCGCCGTGGATTTGATTGGTGTAAACTTCCCCATAGGGTAGAATGGGACTTTGTCGCTTTTTATTCGATTGGGCTAAACTTCTCCCTAGCCTAAATGGGACCCTTTTTCGCTCCTATTCTGATTGGCTAGATAAGCCAAACCCCCGTTATCCCCAGTCAATCAGCTGTTTTAGCATTTTTACTGTATTTTGAACAGTCCCGCCCTGGATTATGATTGGTCAATCCTGCCCCATAGGTTTTTAATGTTCAGTGTCCCCCTTTTTCTGAGGGGCCCTTTCCCGGCGACCAATGAGAATAGGTTTCATAATTTGAAATACTGTATTTCCCGGCCATTTCCAATATCCAATTCTTGACTTAGATATTGGAAAGTTTATTTTGTTTTTTTGTAATTTTTATTTTTTAATGTTCAGCTCTTTTCCTGAGAATGTAGAACGCCTTTATAAAGGCGATTCTGGATTTATACTCCCCGCACCGACATGTTTGGAATGATTTCTCGCCGCTCCAGCCTTCTCGCATTGAACAGAATTTCGGGGCCGTCCCCGCATGGCGCCTAAGTCCCGCACTGCGCCCCACACACTGGCGAAGCGCGGCTGACTTTTCCCCGCATGTTTTGAGGGCACTTCCTCGACGCCGAATCTTCGGCACAGCGCTGCACAGCGCCCATGTCCCCGCACTGTGCCCCACGCACTGGCGAGGCGCGGCGGACTTTTCCCCGCATGTATGATCGCACTACCTCTGGCGGACAATCTCAGACGCAGCGCCGAACTTCGCCTCATTCCCGCACTGCGCCCGACACGCTGGCGAGGCGCGGCGGACTTTACATGATATGTATGAGCGCGGCCCGTCCCCGACATAAATCAGGCGCAGATTCCGCCGGGAAACTGGCGGAAAACGGCGCCTCGACCCGGCGAGCTTCATACATGTGGCCCTAAGTTTTGGTGAACTTTATCAAGTATTCTTTATAGAGCTTGTCTGTGTTCGCCCGCTGGGGCCCCCCCTCCGCTCCCTCCCGTGACTTTACAGCGGTAGATGCTCCTTTAAAATTCTCTAACCCAACTAATAAAATTTCCAATCTCTAATCTAACTAATTGTAAGGATCACAGCTAATAGTAGAGGTTTCCTGTGAAGAAATAGAAATAATTTCGCTGAGCTGTTGGACACAAGCAGAGCGCACTTCCTTTTGCTCTGAGACGCTGAGAGACACTGAGGCGGAACAGGAAAAGCTGTTCTATGTAAAACGAGGTCATGTGGGTTTTTCCAGCCAATCGCAAACCCTGCACATCCCACTCATCACGTTGCACACACATGTCACCCTGCTCTTATCTGTAATCTGATTGCTGGCCGCCAAAATGACAGGGAAACGCCGAAAATGGCGCGATCTTATAGATGATCACAGATTTAACCTAAATTATCACATGATCTAAAAATTTCGATCAACATAAAAACTGTGCCGATTTCAACTTTGTCGATAATAATCGCTCAACACTAATTAAGATAAGTTCATTTTCCAATTTATACGTTTTTTGCACATGTTTTGCTTTGACCTCTTAAGGGTTAATGTTCATCTGTTTATGATTACTGGTCCTATATAAACATGTTGGATGTTTGAGCAGCTTGTTTTTGACTAAGGGGCCTCTCTGCATGTAGACCCGAAACGCGTCAATAGCTTCACCATGTTTGTTCTTTGATTTTATTTTTTCTACTAAAGGACAATAAAGTTTAATGTTTTTTACCTATGGAGTGCTGAACCACCTCTCTCACGCTGTTTCCTGGATTTGCTACACCTGTGGCCGGGTGATTAGTTCGTGCACCAAGGAATCCCCAGTCGTTTTTCCATGAGGAGGATATGGTGAGCAGTTTTTTCGTTCTTATTTAGTAGGGAATGATAACCTTGTAAAATATGTCATAAGTCTGTGTAATGAATTGAAACTAACCCATGCCGCAGTGTTTTCCTCTATTCCAGATCCTGACTCAGATCAGAGCACCCACAAACTACAACCTGGTGATTTTGTGTGGGTAAAGAAACATGTCAGAGATTCTCTGGAACCTAGATTTGAAGGACCATACCAAGTTCTTCTGGTGTCCCCAACCTCAGTGAAACTAGAAGGAAGACCTACTTGGGTGCCTCACACTGCAAGAAAGCTCCTGGAGCCGAGAAATCATCATGAATCACTCCTTTATCCTTTATTACATTTGTGTTGTTTGGGTGTGTCTGAAAATACAAGGGGAACGACCCAGGGGGTTGGCTGGTGAATTCAAAGCTAGGGATCAGAATAAACCAAGACTCGAACCAATAATACCACAAATAAAGATAAACAAAGGTGTAGATTGGATAAATAGTATCCATTATAACCAACAGAGATTTGTAAACCACACCCGAGATATCCTGCAAAACATAATTGAGCAATTAGAAGCTATATCAATCATGGCCTACCAAAATAGCCTAGCATTGGAAAATATCTTAAAAGACACTCACAAGGGGGGATTGTGAGAAAATAAAGTGTGAAGGTTCCTTTAGGAGTGACCGTTCTTGGCTTCCAGACCCTAGAATTTCTATCAGTCTTTATCCCTTATTTTTCCAGTAAAAACAACATGTTCACCAAATTTTCCAGGTTTCCCTAATATGGATTGCCAGCAATCCACAAAACTGTCACTGCTAGGGACTGCTCTAAGGTAGCACCTGGCGGTCATGTGGTCAACCCCCGTCATCCTCACCATCAGAGGCAATGTAGAAGAGACCGGCGATCGCTTAGTTACGCCCCCTTGGAGCAAGCCTGGCAGTGATGCAGTGGGTTTATTACCCGCTCCACCTGTCCAGGTAGCTATCTAAACACGGTGAGACATATTCATTCTAGCTTAAGTTTAAAAGGGTAAGAGGAACGAAGCGCATTGGAACAGATCATGGGGTTCACACAAAATTAGGGAAAAATTTGTATTTAGGGGGGATTGTCAAGTCTGATATACATATATATGAGTGTTGTATATTTTTATACTTTTATACCTTTGTACTTTTCAAATTCAAATTTTTCCCTTGCTACTGACCTGCTTAGCTATAAGAAACTATGCAATATAAGATGGCGCCGACATCCTGTGTACCGCACCCAGATGACGTCAAATATTTACTGGAAATCAGATGTTTTATCAGAAATAAGATGACTTTCTGGAAACCACCTGAGATGATGCTAATATCCAACCAATAAGAAGTGGACAGCAGAAGATGTCTGATTTGTTGCAATAATAACCACGCCTTAACCCTGCCCTTCCTTTCCTGTTTATATATACTTGTTCACATAATAAACTCCAGGAAGTGCTGATAGGACTAGGGTGAGAGCATGAGCTGGGTTTGAAACGGAACTTTGTATCTGTGTCATTCTTAGCACAGTGCACACATGCTATTTGAGATTGGGAGTAACTGACTGACCCGGGTATTGTCGTTTTCACGACTACGACAACGTCACCATGGATTTCATTATGGACGTACCTCGCTCTCCTAGCAATACAGTCATTTGGGTGGTTACGGACCATTTCTCCAAAATGTCACACTTCATACCTCTGCTGCACTCTGCTCCTCCGTTTGCCCTTCACTTCCATCATATCTTCCATTTACATAGACTTTGAAAGGGTAATTAAGGTGTTGGGGATCTACCAGCGCCATTTTGTTTCTGTCCGTCATAATAACTGGGCTGATCTTCTTACTTAGGCTTTATTCTCATACAATCATTTAGATCACAAATCTACTGGGGCTTCCCCGTTCTATATTGTTTTTGGGCAACATTGTCGTCCACCCTTTCCTCTGTCCACCTTGTCCGATGTCCCCGCGGTGGATGCTGAAATTCATCTATTTGATCTGGCAAGATACCCGGTGGGCCTTTTAACTTGCTGCCTTATGTACTAAGTAGCAGGCGGACAAGAGACGAAGACCCCCTCCTATCTTCAACCCGGGAGATAAAGTCTTGCTTTCGGCCAAACATGTCTGGCTGAAGATTCCCAGTGTCATGCTGGGTCCAAGATTCCTGGGACCGTTTGAAGTCATCAAACACCTCAATCCAGTGTCTTATAGGCTCCATTTATTTCCAACCATGCACATCCCGAACTCCTTCCATGTCTCTCTACTCAAACCTCTAGTCCTTAATTGCTTCTCCCAAAATACTGTGTCTATGTCCTCTGAGGCCAATTTCAATGATGTCTATGAGGTGAAATAGGTCCTTGCTAATCTTTCTCCTAACCTCCTCTGTAAGTTTCGTCAGGGCAAGAAGAAGAGGAAACCTAAGGAGGTGATGTCACAGTGGATGCTGTCACAGAGCACGCCATGGCCCCCACACTGGACCATGGATGCTCCTGCACTGCCTCGGTCTCCACAGCAGCTCAGTACTCACCTGTCCTGGCTCCTGCATCTCTGCCTTCTCCTCCTGAGTGCCAATGCTTGCTTGCCCGTGTCAGCTCTGTAAGATTTAAAGGGCCAGGGTGCTGTTAATTGGATAATAGCAGGGTGCTATTATCCACCTCCTCCCTCACACCTTGTCAAATTGCTGGTGTTATTATAGTTGGTGTTTGAAAGAGTGAAGTTGCGCTACCCCATGTTCCAGACCTCCATGCTATCGTTTCCTGGCCAAGTTGCCTGTTGCCTGCCCTGACCTTCCTGCCTGTCCCTGATTACACCTCCATCTATTGATTCTGTACCACACTGCACCCCGGCCACCACCGCAAGCAAGTCATGTCAGGGGTAGCGACCTGATAGTCTCCCACTGCAGCAAGTCCAGCCTGCCTTGCAGTGGGCTCTGGTGAAAACTGGGGCTACTTAGACTCTGCACTCTAATGTGGCTTATACCTTGTGATGACCCTGAGAATCCACCTCCAGTTCTGACAGTGTATGGTGCAAGAAACATGGCATTGGAGGTGACTAGTATGCTTTGCAATAGTGAGATCACAGACATCCATGCAACACCATGTGACACATATTACACAGATGTGGAATGGTGGCCTGAAAAATGGTGAACTTCATCATAATGGTGAACTTCATCATAAGAAGTGTTGGCTCGAGTTTACAAAAAAGTATGAAAAGTAGACAGCAGAAGTTTGGAAATGGGTAATTGGAAGAGATTAGATGAACGTCAATAGACTGGGCTTTGATAAGTGCAAATGGGTCTGAGATCAGGAATCATAATATAATAATAATAATAATATAATAATAAAAAAATCTTTATTCTATAGCGCCAACATATTCGAGCACTTTACAATTAGTAAATACAGCATACACATTAAAGTACTTACAAATGAGACACAAGGTGTGAGGGCCGTCGTGAAGCTAAAATCTATTGGGGTATGGGTGAAACATGGTAGAAGTGGCAGTTAAGGGTCCGGCTGTTCATAATGGGTGGTTAATGAAAAATGATGACCTGCCACCCAGATGTAATCTATATACATAGTGCTGTGAGTGCCAAGTGCAGGTGACAGATGTGTGTGATAGCAGTTAGGGATCTTGGTCCAGACGAGAGATGTATTTTCAGGCCCTCTAAAACGTGAGGGTTGTGAATGTGCTGATCGCACCGCGTTTGATATTCCAGAGAATTGGTGCGCACGTGGAAATCTTGTAGGCGGGCATGGGAGGAAAGGATTGAAGGAACTGTGAAGTCGTGGAGAAAGCCTGATGATATGGATGTTCACACCAAGATTGCATACTGACCAGAATGATGATGCTATACTGGCTACATGTGAGTATCATACAAGATGAGTTACTTTGTACACTCGAGTACTATGAGTATGAAAAGGACGACACATTGTTCCAGTAGGACAATGACCTGACGGATATATCAAGATTGAGGAAGAAATTAAGTAGAGTTTCTGGATTGGCCCTTACAGTCCTCAGACCTCAACCCAATTAAATATGTGTGGGTAGAGTTGGAGAAAAAGTTGTATTCGTACCCAAGTGAATTGACCAGTATGCACAAACATTGGGAACATGATGAAAAGACCTAGGATCAGATTTCGGTGGAGACATGCTTGAATCTGACCAAGAGCATGCCCAGAAGGATTCAGGCAATGTTAAAAGGCAAGGTGGATTTCGCAAATACAAGAAAAATACTAAAACTTGAACTTCAGATTTTCAGGAGCAAAACAGTAACAATACAGTTACATGACAAGAATCTCCATAACTAAACATATGCTAAGTATTTGCAAGTCAAATTGATGTATGAGATAGCCAAGATGATTGTCTATGGTAGCCTCATGTTCAAAGCTGTAGTGGAAAGTGAGATATGGATCCTAAAAGTCAAAAGTTTAAAACATTGTTACCCTTTTACATGGCTCTGTATATCTACCTCCAGGGGGAATAAATACCTGGGAAAAAGATTGATAGAAAAACTCCAGCACTCGTGCTCAGGATTTAGATATAAATTCTTGGAAAACGCACTTTATTGAAGACAGTAATAAAAACGATGAATAAAATCACATAGTAACTGCAGAGTTACTATGTGATTTTTTTCACTTTTTGCTTGGGAATAAATACCTACCTATCAGGGCCGGACTGGGACTAAAAAGCAGCCCTGGCACAAAACACCCACCAGCCCACACACAATATCCGCCTCCGGGTTTTCCCTTGGTCACGAACTTTGCCATTTTCTAAAATAAACAACATTATAAACAGAGGCAAGAAAGTAAAGGTGGTGCAGAGAAACCCCTAATCACAGGTTCAGGTACAGGTTTGAAATCTATTTACGATAATTGACAAGTGTACTCTACAACTATACATGTGCCAAAAAAGACATCAAATACTGCCATGTAAAGACCACATAGTGGCTAGATCACCGGCAATCACAGGTCACCATCACATGACAGTAAACACGGCATTGATCAAACACAGAAGCAAAATAACCCCTGACATTCAGTGACTCTGCTGAGTCACTTTCTTTCCATTTTCTTCTCCATATGGCACAGACCATCATGATGACTTCTCCCAGCCATGACTTGTCCCTGAAGAATTCACCACACAAACATCTTAGACTCCTCACTTTTCTAGCACCTCTTTACCTGTGCCCCACCTGTGTACAAACTCCCCATCAATAGCACCGCAAATGGTTATAATGACCCCTTTGTGCACCTAACAATAAAAGTGCCTCCAGACAGATATGGGGTGCCCGTTTCTGCGCAGAGTTTTAGTTTATATTTTGTTTCCTTATATAGTAGGTAGGTAAACCCCTAATATAGGACATAGGTACAACCCGAAATTAAATAGGTAAACAGATACACCCCATTTTGGGGAGGTAGACCCTAATTAGGTAGGTAGGAATAGTTAGGCCCCCAATTAGGTAGGTACAGTAGTTATATAGGCTCCTATAAAGTAGGCTGGTAAATAGGTCCCCATTAGGTAGGTATGTAGGCTGCAGCGGCCCAGAATCTGGCAACCCACCAGTCTGGTCTGGCTGGTACCTGGAAAGTTTGAAGCAGACAATTGGCCCAGTTTATCGCATCGCAATAGTCTGTGCCTATGCATGGGCAGAGTAGGGCCTGTAAATGAGTAGGACCTGCAGGAGTCGCTGCTTCTAAGCAGAAGCTAGCGTGGGTGGCAATAGATGACTGAGGAGTGTGTGTAGTCACTGCTAAGTTGCCTGGCATCTACCTCACGTGTGAGTGCACTGAGCAGTTTTTCGGACAGTGTTTGCGGCGCTGCTTCTGCACACACAGTCCTGACGCTGCCAGTGCTTAACTTTGATAGCCAAGATTGAGTTCACATGTCGTACCTGTGCGCAACAATACGCTGTTGAAAGTACGCACTGGCCAGCACTTACCTTCCCACAGCAGGTGCATAGCGGCGCACACAGGTACAAACCGTTAAACGCTGTGTGAACCCAGCCTTACACAACACTAAGATGTTGTGCACTCCACCATGCTGGCTGCTGCCCACACAGTCAGAGTAGACAGGAGCAACGACCTATATATAAATTAAAATGAATACCTTGAGGCTGTGGAGCTGGTGGCCTAATAGGATGCAGCCCACTAGGAATCTTTGTTGAGGCCTGCCTGGGACGCTGCCACACAGGAAGGGGGCGAAGCTTTGGGAGTGGGTTATATGTTTTGCAGCCGGTGGGTCCCTGTAAGAGAACTGTTTTCATAATCTTAAAGCCCTCGGTGTCTCGTGCAGCCGGCGCTGCTCCTGCCTCTGATCAATCATGTGTGACAGTCTGAGCTCCGGACGCTGTGCTCCGCTGTGGCCGGCTGCTGCTCACACTATCACACATGATTGAATAGATGCAGGAGCAGCGCCGGCTGCACGATACACAGGGTGGCTTGGTCCTCTCCTTATTTCCATACTGGTACCCTCAGGAGACAGGGCAGTGTGTGGGGCTGCGGCTCAAGCACTGTCCTGACTCCTGAGGTGTGGAGCAGCGAGCGTTCCGACGCGGCGGCCCAGTGCAGTGGCCGCTGCTCACTTATTAATAGAAGATAGGAGCAGCGCCAGCTGTAAGAACACCCAAAATATATTTCGGCCACAGAGCAGGCGGTCCATTGTGATCCGGCCCCTCTGGATTTTGCCCGGTTGGACAGATTCTCAGTCCGGGCCTGCTACCTATATATAGGGGGCTGTATACCTACAGGAGGCTGTACCTACCTATCTACAGGGGGCTTTTTACATACCTATCTACCTACAGGATTCATATATCCCTAACTACCTTCAGGAAGCTGTATCTACCTACAGTGGGAAAATATACCGGGAGCTGTATACCTACCTATCTCCTATGAGGATCACAAATCTACTAATCTACAGGGGCTGTATACCTACATATCTACAGAAGGCCTATCTACCTACAGGGGGCATATATACCTAACTACCTACAGGGGATTGTATAGTTATCTACAGTGGACATATATTCCTACCTGTCTATAGGAGACTGAATACCTTTCTAGAGAGGGAATATATACTTACCGCCTACAGGGAACTGTATACCTATGTATGTACCTACGGGGCATATATACCTAACTACCTACAGGGAGCTATATATCTACCTACAGTGGGCATATACTTAACTATCTACAGAGGGCTGTATACCATCCTATCTACCTACAGGGAGCCTATATACCTATCTACCTTCAGGGGACCACAATACCTACCTACAATGGGCCTACTAGGAGGCTATATACCTTCCTAATGGGGGCCTATATCTACCTACTTAATTGGGGGATTCTGTGCATACCTACAGGGGCCTTTATACCTATCTATCTATAGAGGGCCACTATACCTACCTACAGTGGGCCTATATACCTACCTACTAAATGCTTATTTACTTACCTAATGGAGGGACAAAATACCCATTTAATGGGGGGTTAGTATTACTACCTACCTACTTAATGGTGGGTATATTATTACTACCTACCTATTTAATGGTAGGTCAGTATTACTACCTACCTACTTAATAGTGAATCAATATTAATACCTTCTTACCTAAAGGGGGGTCTACACACCTACCAATCTACTTAATAGGGGACCTATAAAACTACCTGCATAATTTGGGTATATGTAATAAAAAGGGCTTCACCTATCTGCCTTCTTATTCTGGGGAAACAAGACAAGTCTTAAGCTGGGTTCACAAACGGGAGCCCCATAACCAACTTGGGATACTCTTACTGCTAGAGGCACAGGGGAGTCATTATTACTATTTGGAGTGCTATGGATAGGGAGTTTGTACAGAGGAAGGAATTTGTAGAAAATCTAGAAAAGTGAGATGTCTAAGTTGGTTGGGGGGTAAAGTCAGCAGGGATGAGTTAAGGCCAGGAGAAGTCATCATGGTGTTCTGAGTCGGATAGAGAAGAAAAGGGAAAAAAAACAACTCTTGTCAGAGATCAGAACTTCTCATCAGAGAAGATGTCTCCTGTGAGCCGCTGGATGTCAGTGGTGTTTTTGCTTCTGTGTTGGATTGGTTCTGCATTCACTGTCATGTGATGTGACCTGAGCTGGTGTCTGGCCACTCTGTGGTCTTTCTTTGGTGGTATTGTAGGTTATATCAGCACTTTTATATTGGCAGCATACACTTTTCCCTTATTGTAAAAGCGAGTGAACACCTGTCTCTGTGATTACTGGTTTCACTTTTACTGTCTTGCTTGTGTTTATAGGGCTGTTTATTTTAGAACGTGGTAAATTTATCCTGCAAATATATAACACTGATAAACAGCTCCATGCACAGAAAAGTAGAACAATTTTGACTGATTCTTTAAAGTGATGATTATGATTTGATGGGGCTGTTAAAAAGAGGCATGGCATGAAAACATGGGGTGTGTAGTATGAAAACAGTGAGGCTAATTTAACAACAGTCCCAGGAGGCATAAGTTCTAGCAACGCACTGCCGTGGGTTAATTTTGACCAATTTTATTAAGTAATTCCGGTTTACATGAGGTATAAGTAATACAAGATGTAGCAACATCGTTAACAATAAAGAGCAGAGTATACATACAATGTGAACAAGTTGCAGAATGAAAGGAGGACCTCAAACGAGGTCAGAGTAATGAAACAAAATAATGTATCAATTAACCATAAAATATAGAGTGGCCAAATTCCAGTGGATGATAGAGGGAAAGTTAAATCACTTCAGTAGGAGCAAATATAGGGTATAGCAGATACTAAACTAGAAGGGTGAGGGTATGAATTGTTATGAGGTGACCCAGGGCTCCCATAACAGAAGTTTTTTGCTGCATAAGTATGGCGGCACTATCAGTTTAGGTTTGCAGAGATAGTTAAAGTTAACACATCTAACAACATCAGGATGAGAGGTTGTTTTTGGCTCCTTCAAAAATTAATCTAATTTTTTTCTAGCTGATATATGTTTGTTAAAAATAACTGTAGTAAAGGATTGGGGGTATATAATCTAGACATATATCTAGAACGGCTAATTCTGGAGTCAGAGATACTTCAAGGCTAGTAACCTCAGCAATCAGATGGGAAACCCATTTCCAAAACTTTTTAATTTTGGGGCAGCCCCACCAAACATGCAGCATGGTGTCCTGTTGACTGCATAGTTTCCAGCAGTGGTTTGAAGCATTGGAATACATGTGTGATAATCTGGATGGTGGAAGGTACCTACGTAGATAGATTTTCCTCATAGTTTCTCTATGATTTACACATTTAGAGAGTTTAGTAGACATGTGTGTAGGGGTAGACCATTGTTTTAAAATGTTTAGCTGATTCCTTTTCCCATTTAACCAGGGTTGGGAATTTGCATTTGATAAACTATAAAGAGTCCCTTCGTGAAACCTTTTTTAGTCACTAAAAATTGCTGACAATGAGTTAGAGTATCAGGCTGAGCAGGCCAAGAAATCAAATCTAGTACGTATCTGAGCTGTAAGTACTGAAAAAATGCAGTCTTATATAAGGAATAAGTTGAGGAGAGATCAGAGTAAGAGACTATTGTGTTGTCCTGGTAATGTTGGGCTAAAGATGTTATACTATAATGCTTCCAAGTTGTGAAAGTGAATTGTGTGTTCCAACAGTCAAGTGCTTCAATAGGAAGCTCACTTGTCTGTAGCATTAACCAAGAATTAGATTAAACTATGGTTGACCAGATTTTAAAAAGATCAGTGAGGGATTGTAGAGGAGACGATGCAACTGGGGCACCTGTAACAGAGGTGCGAAAGAACAGGGCATGGAGTGAGGGAGGTGGATTCAAGCGATATCCATATGGGGGGGCAGTGAGTAGGATTCCAAAAATAGCTTGCTTACTCTAGCAGAATATCTCATATAGGAATTGATGCTAGTTATGGCAAGGCCTCCATCTTCATGGGAGCAAAAAAGGATGTCTTTCTTAATTCTTGGTTTCCTTTGTGACCACATGGACTGTTATACACTTGGATCTTTGCATGATCTTTATTGGTCAACCACTTTTGGAGAGGCTAATAATGTTCATGAATTCCCTCCATCTGCACATAATTAGTCTGAGGTTTGGTTTACATGGTTTTTTTTGGTACGTATTTTGCAGCAGTATTGATAAGCCATAACCAAGCATGAAACTTCAATGAGAAAAAGTATAAAGAAAAGGCTTCTACCTCTTATGGGTTTCAGGCCCATTCCTGGTTTGGACTTACATATACTGTTGCAAAGTATGCATTAAAAAACATTGTATGAATGCATGCATTTTTTAAAATTAACCCATACTTCACCTGCTTTCCAAATTAGAGTTAATTACAAAACAACTTGCATTCAGAAAACACAATAAACACATGTATTTGTTTAATTAAACCACATTTCAGCTATACTCCGAATAAGAATTTATTAGAAAATCACCTGCATTTAAAAGATGCATGTAGTAATGCACTGTGTGAACCCAGCCTTAGGCTATGTCCACACAATGAGTGTTTCATGTCCGAAACCACGCGGATTCCGACTTGAAATAGTTGTCTAAAACCGAAAGTAAACCATCTCTATTGACTCAATAAAAATACGAGTTGTAGTTCATGCAATGCATATTTTTGTCGGTCATTTTTTAAACATAAAAATACTTAGAACATGCTCAGTCTTTGTTCATGTTCTACACAGAAAATGCACTATTGAGGTCAATGGGGATAGCTAAAATGGTCATATAAAACACGTTCAAAACATTTGTATGTTGTTTTCAACGTGGATCTTCATCCAAAACCATATAGAAATGAATGGGATTCGTTCAAGAGTACATGAAATACTCTTCTGATGCGTCATCTGATGCAATTTCTAACGGCAGAATCCGACAAGAATCTGATGAGTAAATTTTACTCGTCATCTGAATATATACTTACAGGTGGTTTGTAACCTTTTTTAAATTGATGAGCATTAATCTTCTTCTTAAGTTCTCAGAATTCTCCTTTATCTCGTAACTCTAGCTCCACGTTCTATGCCCCTCCTTGCTCGCTTATCACCTCTAGTTCGCTCCATGTTAAAAATATAAATATTAGAAAGGTCAAGATTTGTTCACAGTCTCTTATTGAAGAACTGTTCTCCAAAGACAGCATATCAACAATGTTCTTAAATGCCAATACTTTGCAACTGACAAATAGGAGCAGAAATATAATTTTTTCTATGGAATATCTGTGAAATGGGGTCTTATGGAGGAACCCTGACAGCAAGACAGCACATTAAAAGTGTTCTTCAATCCCTATAATTGGCAACTAGGATTAGAAATAGAATTTTTTCTATGGAATATCTGTAAAATAAGGTCTTATGGAAGAACCCTGACAGCAAATCAACAGTGTTCTTAAATGCCTATACTTTGCAACTGGCAAATAGGAGTAGAAATAGAATTTTTTCTATGGAATATCTGTTAACGCTGTCTTATGGAAGAACTTTGGCAGCAACAGTGAGACACAGAAGTCTTCTTGAATCAAATAATATAACTACAAGCAAAAAGTATTAAAAAAAAGATTTCTTTCTATGGAATTTAACGCTGTCTTATGGAAGAACCCTGGAAGCAACACTGCAACAAGTGCATTTCGTTCTATGACAGATTTGCTGATGGTGTCTTCTGCAGTGGCTGGACGTCCAAAACAGGAGCAATGAACTTTTGGGTACTCTGAATAAAGATGGGAAAAATGCAGCCAGCTATGTAAAACTATACACTATACAAAAGCTATACAAAACTCCCTAACTCCCTAACTCTTGACTTGTCTGATTCCCTATGCTAGCTGTCACCGCCCCCCCTCTCGACTAATCTAACTAGCAGCTTTTAATGCATAAAATTGCTTGAAAATGGTGTTTCTGCCTGCTGGCAAACAAGCACACAGAGGCAACAGTGCGTTCAGTACAGAGTGTAAGGTCAAAATGCCATTCAATAGGAAATACAGTGACATACACATAAGATGGTCATTATTATTATTATTTATTATTGTTATTTATTTTAAAACGCCATTGATTCCAGAGCGCTGTACATTCGAGGGGGTTACATGCATAACATAAGTCAAACGAGTACAATGATAAGTGATGAATGACAATTGGCACGACAAAGGGATAGAGGACCCTACCCACGAGGGCTTACAATCTACAAGGAGGGGGAAAGAGACAGAAAGTAGGGGCAGACATCTTTGTGGAGGGTGTAGTGGCAGCAGGGTTATTGTAGGTTATAGGCAAGCCTGAAGAAATGGGTTTTCAGATTGCTTTTGAAGCTGGTGAAAGTGGGGAGAGTCTGATGGGTTGGGGCAGTGAGTTCCAGAGTGTGGGGGAAGCATGAGAGAAGTCTTGGAGATGGTTATGTGAGGAGCTGATAAGAGGAGAGCAGAGAAGAAGGTCCTGTGAGGAGCGGAGATTGCATGAGGGGAGGTATCTAGAGATTAAGGCAGAGATGTATGGGGGGAGAGGTCATGGAGAGCCTTGTAGGTCATGGTTAGTAGTTTGAAGTGAATTCGCTGGGCAATGGGAAGCCAGTGAAGGGATTGGCAGAGGGGAGAGGCAGAGGAGTAGCGAGGAGAGAGGTGGATAAGACAAGCAGCAGAGTTGAGAATGGTTTGAAGGGGAGCAAGAGTGCTAGACGGGAGGCCACAGAGAAGGATGTTGCAGTAGTCGAGGCGGGAGATGACAAGGGCATGGACCAGCATTTTTGTGGTGTCATAGGAATGAGCGGATGCGAGAGATGCTTTTCAGGTGGAGGCGGCAGGCAGAGGTGAGGTTTTGGATGTGTGGTTTGAAAGATAGAGCGGACTTGTGGGACAGGTGAGAGAGTGTAGCCGTTGACTGAGATAGAGAGATCAGGGGGAGGGGTAGAGTTGGACGGTGGAAAGATGATGAGTTCTGTTTTCTCCACATTTAGTTTTAGGAGACGTGAGGAGAAGAAGGAGGAAATGGACGATAGACAGTCTGGGATCCGGGAGAGCAGAGAGGTAACATCTGGACTGGAGATGTAGAGTTGGGTATCGTCCGCATAGAGGTGGTAATGAAAGCCGTGTGAGGATATGAGCTGACCGAGGCCAAGAGTGTAAAGAGAGAAGAGTAAAGGACCCAGGACTGGTCATGTGATTTTAGCAGCCAATGAGATCCCTACACCCTCATTGGTGACGTTTTTGACCCCCATCTGTGCTCTGCACTGATTGGCTGATCAGCACAACTGAAGGAAGCAGCTGAAAGTGTAAAAACTGCGGCGAACGGATGTCCCAAATGTGAATTTTACCAAACTTGCAGTAAAAAATTTGGTTCGGTTCACAAAATACAACTCGAACTAACCTTTTTCTGAACAGTTCGCTCAACACTAGTAATAAGATATCTCGTGATTGTTTCTAATGTCAGCTCCAGATAAGTTTGTCTTCTGCTAGACCACTGAGGCGCTAAAATATTAGAAATACATTATTGTGTAAGAGCTTGAGCCTACATCAGGTTCCTCTGGTACTCTAGTCCAGTCTAACCTTAAGTACTTATAAATGTTATAGTCACATATCAGGAATGTGGAATCTCCATTTGGTACTGACTTAACTGGGATACAGAATGGTTTTGACTCTTATCTGTTGTTAGGCGTAAGAGTGATGGCCTGGACAAAAAGCAATGAAAGACCATAACCAAAGTAGGAGTCGTTGAAGCAGTTGGTGTCTCAACCCAATGTAACTGTTGGCAGGGGCCACAGTCATTTGCTGGAATATAGCACATGGTCACAAGAAAATTAGTAGCTTCCAAAAGGTAATACCATTCTTTCCAAGCAAGCTGCACTCCCCCTGAGTAATTCCTCTCAATGAGAAAGAATATTTAGAGAAAAAAATGTCTGGAAAATTGTCTTTTATTGTCTTGTTTGTCCAGTTAATTAAGAACTCTACCAACTCTAAACATGGCATTGTTAACCTCCACAAAAGAAGGAAAGACCTTTTCAGGATCTGATTGTGAAGGACAGGGGGTAAGGTAAAGAAGAACGAGATTTAATCTAGCGCAGCCCCATTTGCTTTAGTTCTAAATCGCCTGCACGCCAACATCAGGCGCATTACAGAGCGCTCGCGGCACTTTGTAATGCGCCTGATTTCATGGGGCGTGCGCACTAGAATCGTAAGAAGCTATAGATTTATAGCTTCAGTACGGCAATCCTAGGCGCATTACTGCTGGAACAGGTAAACCATATAAACCACATGAATTTTTGATATTGCTAAGGTAAAACAATAGGAGATACCAGGAGTAAAGACAGAGTCACAGACAGAGTATAATAGGCTTCTGTCGCATACACAATAATACAGTAGATATACACTAAATACATGCTAAATATTATAAAAGCCATCAAGCGACTACATAGTCTGTAACTATATTGGGACAAGAAAAAGCAAATAAATAAAAAAAAGTTTAATAAAACAGAACTAATCTACATGTATAAAATAGGATGAATTTTGCCACCTTAGATCCTGTAAACTAAAATCTAATTATCTGCAGCAATGTACATACAGAACATTTCATTTTTAAAAGGTTTCATTTTGCACGTACTGTACATCATTCCTTACTCACAGATTTCTGGCAATTTTGCATATCTTGATTTGATAGGTTCTGCTAGTTTTATTAAAAGACTGTATGTTCATATTCCACATACATTTTTAGACTTCATTCTCAATAAAAGATGAAACACCTACTCTACCCTAGCAAAAAATTAAGTAATTGTTTTAAAAGCAAACAACTAAATTTATGTGATTAAAATGATTAATGTTATGTTACTTATATGTGACTAACATAAACTAGTGAATGATGTCATATATACAATAGTGTGTAATGTATATCTCTGAGGAACGCTGCTCGCCTGCGTCTGACTGGGCATCAGATGGGTGGTACAGAGTTAAACACTATGATTTTATTACCAGTGTGTTAATGTACCCAGATGCTTTAGTTTAAGCATACAATCCAATCTATCTCCATTATTTTCTGTTCTTAGTGTTCTTGCTTTGCAGTCTGTTTACTCATATTACACATAGTTTTATGTGATTTCCCAGACAATTTGTTATCTTTTAGAAATGTTTGTTAGTAGTTGTCATCCAAAAACAATCTTTTAAATGATAAGGACTTCAGTGTTTATTATACATGCAGTGGATGGAGCTTTCCAGGGATAAGAAATTATCGATCGTGTAATCTCACTCATATTATTAATTTTGGTTGGTTGAATTCTTTCCTCTGTTTTATGATATAGTCATAATAAGTTGAGAGCATGGGTGGCCATGGTATAGGGGCCAGTTAAAAAGGGGATAGCTCAGGTCAGCTTTTCCTAAAATATTTGAAGAAAGAAAAGAAAAAGACCCTTGCAGTAAGAAGAGATGAAACTAGTCTGCCATTATAACAGATGCATTTTTAAAATGTTAAAATGCCATTATAAATCAAAGTTATTAGTTACAGCTCCATTCCGGAATCAGCCCTTATCTTAATTGAAAAAGCACATTTTTGCCTATATAGTACAACATACAATATTTTAATGCATTCTGTAAAGGCTCTTGTGTATGTATTGTCTGCCATTTTAATTCCTTCTTTCAATCTACTATGATCACCGTGAAGTAGCCTATATTATCAGGCTTGGACTGGCCCACAGGAAATCAGGGAAAACCCACGGTGAGCATGACAGGTCTGGCACCGTATGACTTCATTGTATTGCACCACCTACACTGTTTACGCTTGTAGGTCTGAGACTACCTTAGTCCAGCAGCCTACAAGTGGTCGGGAGGAGTGTCCCCATGCAGGTATGATGGCAACACTGCATGCCTGCATCAGACAACAGTTTGAGGGGCCGGCTGCTAAGTATACTTTATACTGTGTTTCCTGCCTCCTGTTTGAGATAGGTTTCACCCTGTCAGCTCTTACAAGCAGGAGACAGGGAGAAGCAGTGCACTGATTCCACAAGCAGAAAATAGTGGAGACAGACAATGTACATGAGGGAAGTACTATAACTGCAGCCAATCAAGTCTTATAACTGCAGTGTATTCCAACACTAAATATCCCTCATTGTATACAACACATATACAGTATGTACTAGGCAGTATGCCTTGAACTAACACAGCACTATGAATACATGTATCTGTATGCTTGGATTTTACATGGAAATACTGAGATCCTGCTTACAAAGAAGAGCAGGCTTTGTATTAATAGACTGGAATCATATGACACTAGAGATGTCACCATTTCCATTAAAAAATACCAGCCAGGTTCACATAGGTTAAAAAAGGTTGAGGTCTGGGGTAGGTAGGAGGTATGGTTTGGAATTGTGTCTCTTCATGCAATTTTGGCATTAACTGAGAGCAAACAATCTATATTGGAGTTTGTTTAGTCTGTTATTTGGTGGTATACACATTATATCCGAGATCTTTGCTAAAACGTGCTTCTGTGTCCAGCACATTAACTGCAGTGAAATAGTCAAAATGTTGTCCAAATGAGACAAAGTTTGGTCTATAAAACCCTGTGTCTCTGCAGCAAAGTATATCAAAATGCCCATTTCTCCTTTAACAGAAGGCCAAAATAAGGTGGGAATTAAAGGGATTTTCTCACTACAAATATTAGCTTTCAACAAGTAGGAACAGGTAGACTGAAGAATTTTTCCAAATATATTGCTTTATTTTTGTTTTTTTGCTTTGTTGAGGAGATAAGACAGATTTTATCTGCTCTGAGTGCTCACATGTTGGCATCTTTAAGCAGGTAGTGACATCATCACAGGTTGGACTGCTGGTCGCTAGAGAACTCTAACAACTAATTGTGGCTAATTACTTGTTTAATTTGATCTCTAAAGCTCTCTGGATAAGATCTCCTGCTCTCATGTCAGAGCAATTAGAAGAACTGTGATTAAGAAGCTGATATTCTATTCACTGCTATAGAACTGCTTGTGGCTCTGAGACAGCACTGTGAGACAACCCCTTAAAGTACTAATACACTTTCTAGGGCTATGCTCACAGTGTATTTTAACCCATTATTTAGTCCAGGATTCTGGTTTTCTGCAGTGTGCAAGCCAGGAAAGCTCCTAGCATACATACTAAGGGTGACATGTATGAATGTTGGAACTGACAGGACAGTTCTAAATGGCTTTAAGGTAGTGTAGAATGTGCCAGAATGTATAAACCTGTTCATCTGCAGTTCATATATACAAATGTATTGTAGTGCCAATACAACAAGTCTGACTCAGGCAGATCACCTTTAACTTGGTATAGCTGTTCTAAATGTTCTGCACCTAGGTTTGGCGTCAAAGAATCATAAATGTGTCTAATTCTACGGATGTGGTGTGACGCCCACAGAACTCCCCAAATCTTTGGTACATTAAAAAGTGTTGCACCTGCGCTTATCGCACCAAAGGTTGGAAGCGACTGTTCATACATTTGTAGAACAAATCTACTAAAGCTTTTTTACATGTCGCCTTAAAAGTATCCAAAGACTAACATTGGTTAAAAAAAAGGTGACCTGTTAGCCTCTGTCTGGATGGTATATTCTAGCATCCAGCAAGAAAGGGAGGATGGAATAGTGTAAAAACATGTCCATTAAATGGATACCATAAAAGGCTCTGGGTGATAAATGACAAATGACAAAGTATGGTATTTATTACAGGTGTCTGTTCAAACAAAGACAAATCCCAGCATAACCAAGTAAGAAAAAAAAAAACACATACTAAAGCAAAACAGCAGGGTTCATCTTTCCTTTTAATGTTTACAGTAGTAGGCAGTACAGATGTGCAAACTTTAGAATTCCCAAATGGCTAGTAAGCACTGAGGATGAGTTTCTGGCTTCTATTTGGGAGTGTCCATCTCTTCATCTCTATCCTCTGCAAGTACAGCACAATCACTAAGCTTAGGATGGAGAGAAAGAAGCTTCAGCCAGTAGCAGTTCCCTCACCACCAGAGATTGCAGCTCCCTCGCTACACAACTGCATCGCTGGGTCATGTAGACCCAGTGATACACTGATCTGCATTGTGCAGATCAGCGGCTCAATCAGAGAGACTGGGATTTGAGTAAGCTCTGTTCCTAGCCATTTGGTCCCCTATGTAGACGCTGCAATGTAATGATGTAATTGCGCCACCTGTGCCACTTCCTGTACTAGGCCATAAGCCTAAGGAATAAGGCCTTAGACTTATGGCCTAATAGACACTGGGAGCTTCTTCCCTGATCAGGCAGTGTGATGAAGTCACGCTGCCTACTCCAAAGTGTTCATCAGGGAAACGGGGATAAGTATTATTACATTTTTTTTGAGGGTCCTTGTATACCTACCTACCAGTGGTCCTATAAACCAGGATCCCTATATACTTACCTACTAGGGATCCTAAATACCAGAGGCCCTGTCTATCTACCTACCAGAGGCACTATATACCTAGCTACCTACCAAGGGCCCTGTATACCTAGCTACCTACCATCAGCCCTATCTACTTAGCTACCTACCAGGGGCCTTATACCCATAGCTACCTACCAGGGGCCCTGTATACCTACCTACCTGCCAGGGGTCCTATATTCTTGGCAACCTACCAGCGGTCCTGTATACTTAGCAACCTACCAGGGGCCCTATATACCTAGCTACCTTCCAGGGGTCCTGTATACCTAGCTATTTATCAGAGGTCCTGTATACCTAACTATGGAATAGTAGAAACCAGGAGTGGCGTCCTGGAGCAGGCAGTGTGATGATGTCACGCTGCCCACTCCAGAGTTAAAAAGAGGTGCATGTTTGCGGGGAAACATGGAGAGGTATTATTACTTTATTTAATGAGGAGCCCTTGGTGGGGCTCTATATACCTACCTACCTACTAAAGGGGCTATATAAATATCTAGTTACTGGGGGACTATGGGTTTGTAGTTTGTATTAAGAGGGAAGTAGGGAAGATGATTGAAAAGTGAAGAGTATAAGATATTTGTGTGGTAAAGTCGTGGCCAGGAGAAGTGATCATGGCGGTCTGGACCAGATGGAGAAGAAGAAAAAGTGAATTTTTCCAGTCAAAGAAGACATCAACTGTGAGTCCCTGGATGTAACTACACTATTATCACCTATTATCTGCAGAACACCTGTGTACAATTATGTCTAACAGTATATCGTTAGTATATAGCGGTAATATACAGTCTGCAGAACCTGCGCCTACCACTTTATGAGCACTGTATGTCAGTAATAGTTATCTCAGTGTAATGCGTTATATTCAGTGACAGTATGGGGGTATTATTCAGTTACTTTATGGTGGTGACATGTGGGGATGATGTGGCAGTATTATTGGTTTTAGTATATTGTTGTTATTGGTGATATTGATCCTGGAATATTGATTTGATGAGTAACCGCATGGTGGTATCAGTCACTATATGGTAGCGATATGTTGTAGTATGTTTTGGTCTTTGTATATTGCTGTTATTGGTAATATTATCTTGGTCAGTAATATTATGATGGCATTAGTCACAATGTAGTAGAGACATGCAGTAATAATGTGGCACTAATTTTTGGTACTTGTATTCGTACTGACCAACAGAATAGAGGTAACATGTCAATTAAACTGTACAGTGGAAACTACAACAAAAACTAAACCCCAAGACAATCGTGTAATTATAATTACTGTAAAAAAAGATTATTTTTTTTTTATTTTTTGTTTTGGAGAGGAGACATACATACTTCAACTGTATGTGGGCTTGAAAAGTCTGATGGTTGGGGCCTAAGCTGAAGTTTTGCACCAGAGCTATTGAGCCTTTAACTGGCTACAGCAGTTTGGTTGAAAGCAAAAAGAGAGGAGATTATATGTCAACCAAATGATTGGCCCATTGCTGACAGCCGCCCATCTGATTCAAGATAGGCAGTGTAGCCTAATTCAAATACTTCCCATTTACCATCTTGAACCCAGTGTATACATTTGATTACCTGGAATATGAAAGTGAGGTTTTGTTACACTTAGGCCCCGTTCACACGGCTTATTTGCCGACGGATTGGCGCCGTATTCCGCGCCGGATTTGCGCTTCAATACGGCGCCAATCCGTCGGAGTCATTACGGTATACCACTGCTTCATAGAGAACAGTGGATTCGTCGCTCCTCCTCGCTCGGCAAATCCGCGCGGGGGGAGAAAGTGACATGCCATTATTTACGGTGCGGACGCGCCGTAAACAATGTATTTGTCTATGGGCCGGAGCGGCGCCCCCGCCGTGCTCCGGCCCCGTCCCGCCCTTATTCACGGCGGATTGTGCGCTCGATACGGCTCACAAATCCGTCGGGAATAAGCCGTGTGAACACGGCCTAAGGGCCACATGTATGAAATCTTTCTAGGTCTTAAACTCACCTTATTGCCCAAAGCAACCAATCAGAGCGCCCCTCTGATTTCATATAGTGCTCTGGAAAATGAGAGGGGCGCTCTGGTTGGTTGCTTTGGGCAACAAGGTGAGTTTTAGACCTAGACAGATTTCATACATGTGGCCTTAAGAGTGGATAGAAAGGGTGAAAATATGATCTTTATATACCCACTCATACTAACTATGATGAATAAAATGATTGAAATAGGACTCATTCCTTGTTACTGTTGGGAATTGGAGTGGGCAGTTGATAGCACAATATGGCCCTTTTAAAGATTCTTTGTTAAAGAAGGAATGATAATTGGTTGTAGACATAAAACAGTAGCATGGCATAATTTCCCATACCCTGTAGACTGAAATGGCTTTACCACTGATTTTAGTGAAATTGTATATGTCATAGAGAACCGAACATTAGGTAACATAAGACATCACTTTAAGCTGTTGTACAAATGTTTTCTATTTCTACAATATCATTCTGCTCAACTTCCTTCCAGACTGAAAGCATATTAAACAGCAATTAATTCTCTGTATGCAACCTTAATCCAGGTTTAGTCAATATCAATACTGCTGACTTGAGTAATGCCCCATTAAACATGATCAAATACCGGTATAACAGTTACATCTGTGAGTGGTAAAAAACAGAGCTACTTAACAACATTATAACATGTAGCATATTCAACATGAGTAGTCGAATGAAAAATAAAATACTATTTTTATTGGGTGTAGCTAAGGGCCAAGTCACACTATGTGCTTCTTGGCTTAAAGATGTAACAACTCTAAAGCTTGCACTGTAAAACAGCCAACATCCTTGTGTATGGGATTTTGGCAAGAATTACAGACCTCCTGTCTATATATTGCTAAAGCCTTTTTTTGTCATAGCTGGAGAATTCAGCACTGACAAACACTAAAGCACCATATAAATTAGTACATTTGGATGTTTTCTATGAACAAATTGTACATACACCGATTAGCCATAACATTAAAACAACCTGTACCGTATTGTTTAGCACCTCTTTGTGCTACCATAACAGTTTTCACCAGTATAAGCATAGACCCCAAAGTGCACCAAAGTGCAGCTCCCATTAGAGTTGTCAATCAGTATATCCAGACACTTTGTAAATGAATAGCTAATCTCTAGAATAGAAAAAGCGCCACCTATGCAGTAAGTGGGACAGGACCCTAAGGGTATGTTCACATGCTTTCTTTTGGGGTATATTATGGCACATATTCCGTGCATAATTTAGCCAAAATACTTTCTGAAATACGCCCCAAACATTTTACAATACAGTACCCATAGATATCAATGTAAAAAATGCGGTGTCAATCACACGGAGCATATTTTACGATCATGATCTAGCATGGTGCGCAGACGTATATGCTGCATATTGGTTTAACATATAGCATATTGGCTTTAAAATTATGCGCTTTCAAGCAGATAATTTGAAAACGCAAAAGCATGGCTTTTACAGCACACAATAATGTGTGCCATAATATGCCATGTGAACTCCCCCCTAAGAGATGCCACTGATGGTGATGTGTGCATGCAGCGTAAATGCATGGTCAGTATGAAGAGACGCCAATACAGCGTTAATAGAGTTCCGGCTATACTCTTGAATATGGAGCCACATGGTGAGTATATGAGGAACGTTTATGCGATTTTAATTGTAATCTGTAACACTTTTTTGCTTAGATATTAACCCCTTAACAACCATTCATTGTATTTTGACTATAGGGGTTTTGAGGCAGAGGAAACCTCTGATCCCCAGTGCTTAACCCTTTGATTGCCACATCATAATCAAAGGGCGAATTCAGGTGAACGGGACTCCCGGTGACCCAATGGAGCCTGGGAAACATCTGTACAGTTATCTATGGGGACCTGAGCAGTCCCAGGGGTATATGTGTAACAAGCTTGCAGTCAGGGCAGACTGTGTGCTGCCCTAACCGCTGCCTGTGTCATACTGACACAGTCTAATGTATTAGCATATATGAATATGTTAATACATTACTAAGTGTAACAAAAAATGTTAAATAGTTATCCCTTCATGGGCTTATAAAAAAGTAAAAAACATAAACAAGTATAGAAAAAAATAAATATTTAATAAAAAATATTCTGCTTACATTACACACAAAAAAAAACTACAGGTATTAGGTATCCACACTATTGTAATAACCCATAGAATTAATCTAACAAGTTATTTAGTGTGAGATGTGAATGGTATAAAAAAATATTTAAAAAAACAAAAAAGTGAAAAAATCTGTAATAATACAAACTATGCACCCAAAAAGTTTAACTTCTCCCGCATAAAACAAGGCCTCATGCAACTGCGTCATTGAAAAAATAAAAAAGTTATGACTAGAGATGGGCGAATTTCTCAAAAGTTCGAGTTGGTGACTTCGCCGAATTTTCCGACAACATTCGTTTCGGTCCGAATTACTTCGGGACGAATCGCGTTAAAAAACAGCTATTTCCAGGCTGCACAGAGCCTGCAGGGTGCTGTAGAATGTTGTGCCATGCTTAAATATGCAGAGGGAGCTTGGTTTGGTCTTCATACAAT
The DNA here is from genome assembly GCA_025379985.1 of Phyllomedusa bahiana. Lineage (NCBI taxonomy): Eukaryota > Metazoa > Chordata > Amphibia > Anura > Hylidae > Phyllomedusa > Phyllomedusa bahiana. The sequence goes on along the minus strand of JAODAL010014338.1, from coordinate 8,830 downwards.
GTTGTGTTTTAGTATGACACGCAGATGACTGCCGCCGCTCTTAGAATCGCTTCACTATAAAATTCCCTGGGCACTTAAGAGGGCAAAACTGACCAAAAACTCAAGCGGAATGTAGCCTGATAAAGTATGGCAGCGAAAGCTGGAAAAAAAAACAAGCTGAGAGCTCAGGTGGCAACATTAGTGACAGAGTGTGGAGGTGACGGCAGCAGCCACAGCAGCATGAGGTCAGAGAGTGGCACAATGACATTCTGGTGGTGGCAAAAACGGTAGTAGGCCACAGAGTGGCACAATGACACAGTGTGTAGGTTACGGCAGCAGCCAAAGCAGTAACATGAGGTCAGACAGTAGCACAATGACATTCCGGAGGTGGCAAAAGCAGGAGTAGGCCACAGAGTGGCACAATAACACAGTGTGGAGGGCACGGCAGCAGCCACGGCAGCAGAATGAGGTCAGGCAGTGGCACAATGACATTCTGGAGGTGGCAAAACAATAGTAGGCCACAGAGTGGCACAATGACAGAGAGTGGAGGTGACGGCAGCAGCAGCATGAGGTCAGACAGTGGCACAATGACATTCTGGAGGTGGCAAAAACAGGAGTAGGCCACAGAGTGGCACAATGACAGAGAGTGGAGGTGACGGCGTCAGGAGCAACAGCATGAGGTCAGAGAGTGGCACAATGACACAGTGTGGAGGTCAGGGCAGCAGCAGCATGAGGTCAGACAGTGGCACAATGACATTCTGGAGGTGGCAAAAACTGGAGTAGGCCACAGAGTGGCATAATGACACAGTGTGGAGGTCACGGCAGCAGCAGCATGAGGTCAGACAGTGGCACAATGATATTCTGGAGGTGGCAAAAACTGGAGTAGGCCACAGAGTGGCACAATGACACAGTGTGAAGGTCACGGCAGCAGCAGCATGAGGTCAGACAGTGGCACAATGACATTCTGGAGGTGGCAAAAACAGGAGTAGGCCACAGAGTGGCACAGTGACACAGTGTGGAGGTCACGGCAGCAGCAGCATGAGGTCAGACTGTGGCACAATGACATTCTGGAGGTGTCAAAAACAGGAGTAGGCCACAGGGTGGCACAATGACACAGTGTGTAGGTTACAGCAGCAGCCACAGCAGCAGCATGAGGTCAGAGATTGGCAAAATGACATTCTGGAGGTGGCAAAAACAGGAATAGGCCACAGAATGGCAAAATGACACAGTGTGTAGGTAACGGCAGCAGCCACAGCAGCAACATGAGGTCAAAGAGTGGCACAATGACATTCTGGAGGTGGCAAAAACAGGAGTAGGCCACAGAGTGGCACAATGACACAGTGTGGAGGTCACGGCAGCAGCAGCATGAGGTCAGACAGTGGCACAATGACATTCTGGAGGTGGCAAAAAAGTAGTAGGCCACAGAGTGGCACAATGACAGAGAGTGGAGGTGACGGCGGCAGCAGCATGAGGTCAGACAGTGGCACAATGACATTCTGGAGGCGGCAAAATCAGGAACAGGCCACAGAGTGACACAATGACACAGTGTCTAGGTCACGGCAGCAGCCACAGCAGCAGCATGAGGTCAGAAAGTGGCACAATGACATTCTGGAGGTGGCAAAAACTGGAGTAGGCCACAGAGTGGCACAATGACAGAGAGTGGAGGTGACGGCGGCAGGAGCAACAGTATGAGGTCAGAGAGTGGCACAATGACACAGTGTGGAGGTCACGGCAGCAGCCACAGCAGCAGCATGAGGTCAGACAGTGGCACAATGACAGAGTGTGGAGGTGGGTGGCAATACCAGTCCCTGGTAAAGATGGTTGGTGGCAGATGGAGAAACTGTCAGCAGATGTGTGGCATCAGGCGGGTGGCCCCATCAGAATAGTGTCTGAGGCAGGTAGTTTGAACCCAGACTCATTTCTCACAGTTTTGGTGAGGCGTCATGGCTGATGTAGTCTGATGCCTAAGGCATTGGTGTGTGGAAATCCTGGCCGATCCATGCTTGATTCATCTTGACAAAGGTCAGTCGTTTCACATTTCCCATGGACAAGCGGGTTCTCCTTGGGGTAAGGATGGCCCCCGCCGCACTGAACACCCACTCTGATACCACACTACTGGCCAGGCAGGACAGCTTCTCCACTGCAAACTCGGCAAGTTGCGGCCACACATCCAGATTGGCTGCCCAGTAGTCCAGCGGATCTTCTAACTGGGGTGGCAGAGTGCTGTCCAAGTAGGCCACCACCTGTTGGTTCAGGGACTGCTCCAGGTCCTGCTGCTGTTGCTGGAGACTGCCCTCCTCACTAGGCGGGTGAAGGAAGCTGCTCATCAGTGACTCCAGACTTAGGCTGCTGCTGATGGAGCTGGTACTGCTCCTACCCCCCCACCTTCCCCCAGCAGCCACTGCAGTAGTACTTGAGCGCTGAAGAACCCCCCGGTCAGACCTGTCAGAGGAGGGACGATGCCGCACTTAGGCAGCGGCCAACTGACTACGGAGGATTTCCCTATAGTATTTGAGTTAGTCCTCCCTCTCAATATCTGGGAAAAAGGCTCCCATTTTGGACTGGTCGAGAGGGTCCAATAGGGTGGAGAGCCAGAAGTCATCCCACTGCCGGATGCCGACTATTCGGCTGTCACTAGCCAGGCAAATCAGCATGCTGCGAGCCATCTGCACAAGTGACTCCGAGGGGCTCCCTGCCTCCATCTCCACTGTATACTGCCACGGTGCTTGCGGGTCATCTGCCTCGTCTTCCTCATCTCCATCTACCTCCTCCAGCTGCTCCTGCTCCTCCTCTCTTGTCACCTGGGTAGAAAATCCACTCATTTCACCAGACAATGCTTCTGCTCCAATGTCCTCCTCCTCCTCCATTTCAGTCCACCCCGGACTCATGTGGCCGCGAGATGTAGTCGCCACGTCTCCAGTCCCCTGCCCAGACAGATTTTTCAGCATCTGTTCCAGGACATGAAGCAGTGTGTAAGAAATATTAATTATTATTAACAATATTAATATTCAAGAATACTAATATTGAACAACAACAATATTCCCACCTAGATTCTCAGGGGACGGTCAGCAAAGTAAAAACACAGCAACAACAAAATGTATTAAAAAGAGATTATATATTATCCAGAATGAAATGGGGTACAATGGGGTAAAAACATTAAAATCATACACCACACAAGGTTATAAATCATAAATCAAGTACAGGGAAAAACATATATATATTAACCCTAACATAAACACTGTTACAAAACACACCCTGGGAAAAACACAGTAACCAGCACAGAAATTGCAAACAATTATATCACAAACTGTGAAACAAACAACAACAATAATTTCATATATGGAGATCTATAAGTATATATACCAATCTGAAAAAGATTCCCTCTGGACTGTCTGAGAGATTCCTAAAACACCCTTCCCAAGAGCCCCTTCAAGAGTGCTCCAAGAGTCCCCCTCAGTCATCTAACTCTGGATATTTATGTATTTTTTACCTTCTGATCTCAATTTTCCCACCATTAAGAGAAAGCAATCTCTCTCCTTTGATCAGTTTTGGGGGTAATAAACACCTCTATGATAATTGTGTGTTCATCCTGATATATCTCCTGTGATCAATCCTGGGGCAATAAACACTGCTCTGTTTATTGTGTCTTTTCCTGTTAAAACCTTTTCCCCCTGTGGGCAAATTATACAGTAGACACATGCAAATGGGGTATGGGCACTCTTCATCAATTAACTCCCCTGATTGCATCCTATTCACCTGGCATAATTCGTTCTAAAGGAAATAAGCATTCTGTGTCATGTAAAGGCCTTTATTCACTCCAATTGTCTAAAGCAATAATCCTTCTGTGTACATCCTGCTTGACTTAACCACTTGTAATTAACTATAGAAACCATTTCCAGGCCAGTCAGTGATACTTATAAATTCTCCATTTACAATTGACGATACACTATAAGTTTAATATACACATTTCCTCATAAATCACATTTACAGATTATTCACATTTATGCATATCTTACAGTCCCCCACTTGAGAGCGAACGAACTTCAGAGAGAGAGCTCTCACAATCAAATTTTACGATACACAATAGATTTTAGTGTTCTCAAAAATAAAAATAAAAAGTAGTGACAAAAAAAAAATGCTTCAAGAGTCCAAATCCAGTCTCTGTGATAAGAAGTCCTTTATGCTTCTGTGTGCTGATAAGGGCACGCTCTTCAATGTTTTTCTTTATTGGCAGATGACAATCTAGATTTCCAGCTTTTTCCAATCTGAACTGTGGAGTTAAACTTCTGCAAAATATGAACCTTTATCATGCAGTTGTTACTTATGCACTCTTCAGTTGATTAATATGAAACCATTTCATGACTGGCTTGCCTTTGAAATTGGTCATTTTAATCAGATATACAGAGGGACTGGCTTTGTCTACAATGCTGAAGGGTCCTCTCCATGAAGGAGTGAACGAATGTTCCTTTTTCCCAAAGTCTCGCACCATGGCTAAATCTCCAACATTGTATTCAAAGGGTCTCACTTTTTTATCAAAATACTTCTTTATCTGCTTTTTCGATCTGCCAGAGTTTTGAGCAACAAAAACATTTACTTGCTGGATGTAATCTGCCATATTTTTCACCCAAGTTTCAGAAGCTGCACCTTGTAATACTGGGGGTGTAAGAGGTAACAGGAATTGACCCGGTGTGCGCATTAATCTCCCTGTCATCACCTGATAAGGGCTGACTCCAGTTGTAGAATGTGGAGTGGACCTCATTGCCATCAAACACAATGGTAACATATCTTTCCAGGCTGTAGGTTTTCCCATACAAAATTTGGTCAACATGGTTTTGATTGTGCGATTTCCCCTTTCAACAGCCCCAGATGATTGCGGATGGTAAGCAATATGAAGTTCTTGCTTAACATCCAATAACTTCTGCAACTGTTGAAACACCTTTCCAGTAAAAGCTGGGCCTCTATCACTGGCTACCACATGAGGCAGTCCCCATCTAGAAAACAATTCTGATTTCTAGTGGGAAATGCTTCAATCCATTTACTAAATAAATCAACAACAACCAAGCAGTATGTATAACCTCCTGGTGTTTTTGGAAGTGGGCCAATAAAGTCAATTTGAATGTGTGACCATGGGCCTTCAGGCGGGGGTGCTATTCTCAAAAATGCCTTGTTTGAGGAACTTGGAGGGTTTACCTGCAGATACATTTCGAGCATTTATCTATGATATCTTCTTTCACTGTGGGCCACCATACTGAATTCATTAATTTTTGTATGGTCTTGCCTGCTGCATAATGTCCGCCCACTGGGTGTGAATGAAAAATTTGAAAAAACTCATCCGCACAATCTGGAGGCACACAAACCACTGGAAAACCTATATCCTGTTGATACATTAGTATTGGTTCACCTGACACACAAGGGATCAATTCAGTACACTCTGCCCATGCTGTGGGTATAGGCAATGGCTTTCCAGCAAGATGCCATTCTCTAACTATCTCATATGGCAGATAGGACTTTTGCAAAGACAGTAAATCTGGTGATGTGGCTTTTGTTAGGGCAGAAATCTCAGGACACTCAGGAGGCTCCCACCAATTCGTTTCTTTGGCCGCTTTCTTTGCACACTGATCAGCAAGGCTATTTCTTTCTGCATGAACTGAGCCTTTTGAATGGCCTTTAACTTTGATCAGAGCACAAGGAGCAGTCCTTTCTTGCAACAGGTTCCAAATATAACTTAATAAACCTGCATGCACTAAAGGTTTGCCGTCTGTGGATCTGAATCCATTGGAAACATAGAGCGGTAGCATGGTCAATGTATTTACCACATAAGCACTGTCACTGTAAATATTGATACCCAGGTCAGTACACTCTTCCAAAATACAAGCTATTACTGCCAACTCTGCATATTGAGCTGAATGTACCTTACATGAGCGCATTGCTATCCGATCAGGAAACACAGCTGCAAATCCTGTATAGGCCTTACCTTGATCATGGTAAGAAGAACCGTCACAATATATATCTATACCTGGCACTGAGGTATCAGAGAGAGGATTGGGTGGGTAAGAAAGGGTAGAGGGTAGAGGGCATTCATGTGGTTCTCCTTGGTAAAGCAGTAAGGCAGGTAACAAAGTCGTCTGTTTGGAAGTGATGTCCAAGTCTCGCTGCATCAACATTAAAGTCCATCGTGATAATCTTGGTGATGAAATCATCGTTTCTCCTAGTCTCAACAACAAATTCAAAGGAGTGTGAGGGCTGTGGATTGTGACTCCATGTAGTCCTGTAATGTACGTAAAATGCTGCAGAGCCCAGAAAGTCGCCAGTAAATGTCTTTCACATGCAGTGTACTTGACTTCTACAGGGGTTAGAACTCTGGATCCATAGGCAATAGGGCGCAATCGTCCATGTAACTCCTGGCACAACACAGCTGACAAGGCTTCATCTGTAGCAGCTACTTCTAGGTGAGAGGTCTTTGATGGATCTGGAGTTATTAGTGCTGTGGCCTGTATGACAGCTCTTTTCAATGAATTACAGGCCGCGGTATGCGTCTCTGTCCATTCTTTGCTGATGTCATCATCCTTCACCTCTTTTTTTAAAAGATTGTACAACGGTCGGGCAATGTCTGCAAAATGAGGAATGAAGTCTCTCTGGTATTGGACTAATCCCAGAAAAGACCTCAGCGCTGTCTTTGACACCGGAAGCTTCAACCTTTGTATGATGTCCACTTTATGCTGGTCAGGCATTTTACCATCAGGTGTGATATGGACACCTAGGAAAGTCAGTGACGTTTGCATTAACTGACATTTCTTGGAATTTACCTTTAGTCCAGCTTTTCCCAGTAATTCCAATAATTCTTTGAGCAAAGTCAAATGTTCTTCTTCAGTCTCTGTGGCCAGAAGAACATCATCCACATATACCAAAATTGCTTCAGGCTTGGAATATTTAGCCAACACTGCCGCCATCTTCTTATGGAATATTGTTGGTGCGTTGTGGAGCCCTTGTGGAAGTCGACGCCATGTCAACTGACGGTTTTTCCAGGTGAAAGCAAGCTTGTATTGAGATTCTTCTGCAATAGCGATGCTCCAAAATCCATTTGCTATGTCTAGCGTACTGAATAACTTCGCTTTGGGAGGAATTTGGGAAAGAAGGGTAGGGGTCTCTCTGACAACTGGTGCACAGGCTGGTGTAACGGAATTCAACTTACGATAATCCAGGCACAACCGATATGATCCATCTGGTTTCCTGATAGGATATAAAGGAGAATTTGTTATGGATTCACATTCTCTCAATATTCCCTGCTCTAACAATGACTCAATTGTTTGCTGTATATAAGGCTCACTGTCTTTTGGAAGAGGGTACTGTTTTTGAGGCGCATGGGCTCTCCCTGAAATAACCTCTTCACCTTCCATTTTCCCACAGTCATGCTTAGGCTTAGGAAACACATATTCATACTCTTGTACTATCTTTGACACCCTGGCATCATCATGTACAGGAATTATTGCATGCACCGGAGGGGAATCAGAGATAACGCAATACTCTCCATTACCATGGAACCAGATCCTTTCATTTGCATAGTCAACAACAGCTCCATGTTGTCCCAAGAAATCCGATCCTAAAATAGAGACAGAGTCAGGTAAATTCATCAGATATGCCTTCAAGTCAAATTCCTTATTATCTATCTTTAATATAGCCTTTTTTGGGCCTTCTATTGCCCCCCGCATTTGACCCCCTGAAATTTTTGGGAGGTTTCCCGCTTCCCCCCTGTAAAAAAGGTGTGATTTTGAGGTTGAAGGTGCGTTTAAAAATTAATTTTTTCTTACAAGGGGCCCCTTGGCCTGACAAAAAAAAGGGTCGCCCCCCCCTCGAAGGGCCTAAAACAAACGGGAGGTTTCACGCTTGAGTGCCCCCTGGCGACTTTCAAATTTACACAGGGGGAAGTACCCCAAGTCCCCCCGGGATCATAAAAAAATTTCGTTAATGGCCTTTCTCTTTCCCACTTCAACAGGCCCGGCCCCAAAAATGTGAGGCGGGAAATTTTTTCCAACAGGGGGAAAAACATCCCCTATCAGAGGTTTTGGGGGGGGGGCCTTTTCGGGCCGCTGCCCCCTCGGGGAGGGTGTTCCGGGCCTTTGAAAGGAAGGGATGAAGTCATGCCTTTTCCGGGCCTTTTTCAGAATTTTAAAGGGATCGGTGGAAAATTCCCGGGAAACCCTTTTTCACAACCAATTAAACAAATGGCCATGCAGGGCCCCCATGACACCTTTCCTGGGTTTCAACGCGGACCCTGTTCCCCCCCTTGTCCTTCCCAGGGTTCCGATTTGCATTTGGCAGGGGAGAAAGCCACAAAAACGATTTTTTGGGTGCATAAACAGGAAAGCATTTTTGCCCCTCTGTGGGACTTGGGGCCCGCCAGGAACCAGGTGTAAAACTCCCGTGACCAGGGCTGTGCCCTACACATTTTGGTATGAGGGAAACGTACGTGGAGGCTGGATGGTGGTGGTGGGGGAAAGGGGGAAAGGGGCGGCATTGGCCAAGGGCAGCAGTTTACAAGGGGGAGGGGGAAAAAGCGCCGCCCCTCCTTTCAATTGTTGGTGTGCCTGGGAGGAAAAGACAAACCCCCCCCTTGGGCCGTAAAGGACATTTTCGGGCCCCTGACCTAGTTACAGCCCCAAAAGTCCGCGCTGCGTGCCCCTTGGAAAAAAACTGATAAGCTAAAGGGGGACTGGCCCACCTTCTGTTTAAAAATTTTTTATGAAGTGTGGTTTTTCCCTTTTTTTGGAAAAAATAAATTAGGCTTAGAACTCCCCCAAACTTGGCTCGGCACAAGCCATATGTTCCCTAAATGGGGCAGATTCCAATTTGC
>JAODAL010014337.1:0-87864 GCA_025379985.1 Phyllomedusa bahiana | reverse complement strand
TTTTTCCGGCCCCCATTTTATTCCAGATTGCAATAGAAAACCCATAAGAGCTCGCTCGCTCCCCATTGGTCCAAAAAACCGCGTCTCTTTTAAGTTAGCCAATCACAAACAGAGCTCGCTCTGCATTTCTTTTCCCCATAGAACTCTATGAGAAAGTAGCTCACGCTCTGATTGGCCGGGATAGCCAAGCCCCCGCTAGCTCAACCAATCAGCTCTTTTCTGTATTTTTACTGTATTTTGAACTGTCCCGCCTTTCATTTTGATTGGTCTATATTTCTCCATAGGTTAGAATGGGTCCATGTCGCTCCTATTCTGATTGATCAATACTCCTACATAGCTTATAATGGGTCACTGTCGCTCCTATTCTGATTGGCTGGTTTATGCCGACCAATGAGAAGAGCTTAAACAATTTGAATTACTGTATTTCCCGGCAATTCTCTATATCCCAATTCCTGATGTAGCGCCGTTCTCGGCAACAAACGCGTTGTTCGGGATTTAATTGATTTATGTTTATAGAACGTTTGAGCAGTTTTTCAGATAATATTTTACACCTAATAAAAATGATTTTTATTATCATACTCCATGCCGCACGGCGCTGAGAGCCGAGATTTCATTGCCCCGATCTCTCCTTTAGACTACAAGGGACAATAGCTCGCGCTCTGATTGGCTGGGATAGCCAACCCCCCGCTAGCTTAACCAATCAGCTCTTTCTGCATTTTACTGTATTTTTGAACTGTCCCGCCTTGCATTTGATTGTTTCATACTTCTCCATAGGTTATAATGGGTCCCTGCGCTCCTATCTGATTGGCCAGGATTGCCAAGCCCCCGCTAGCTCAACCAATCAGCTCTTTTCTGCATTTTTACTGAAATTTTGAACTGTCCCGCCTTTGATTTTGATTGGTCCAAACTACTCTATAGGTTTTAATGGGTCACTGTCGCTCCTATTCTGATTGGTTGGTTTTTGCCGACCAATGAGAATAGCTTACAGAATTTGAATTACTGTATTTCCCGGCAATTTCCAAAATCCAAATTCCTGATATAGCGCCGTTCTGGATTTTTGGAAAGTGATTTTATCTATGTATTTTTTTATTAGGTTTGAGCTCTTTTTCTGATAATGTTTGACGCCTTTATAAAGGCGATTTTTCGATTCATACTCCGAACGGACATCTTTAATGATTTCTTGCTGTTTTCCAGCCTGTCTCGAATCGGAATACATGTTAGGTGCATTGCGCCTAAGTCCCGCACTGCGCCCCACACACTGGCGAGGCTCGGCGGACTTTTCCCCGCATGTATGAGCGCACCTCCTCGGACAGCGAATATTAGGCGCAGTCCCGCACTGCGCCTAAGTCCCGCAGTGCGCCCCACACACTGGCGAGGCGCGGTTGACTTTACATGATATGTATGAGTGCACTACCTCAGGCAGCGAATCTTAGGTGCAGCGCCGCACTGCGCCTAAGTCCCGCACTGCGCCACACACACTGGCAAGGCGCTGCGGACTTTACATAGTATGTATGAGCGCGCCCTGGCGCCGACATAAATCAGGCGCAAACTTCGCCGGAAAACTGGCGAAAAGGTGCGCCCCGACGGGGCGAGCTTCATACATGTGGCCCTTAGTGTCAATAGGATATGTCATCAATACATACTCTGTGTGGCTCAATTATTAGGAACCCCACCAACCTTGAGACCACACCCTTTTTCATTAGATCCAAATCAGAATCCTCCAGATCTCCTTAAAAATACAGAGCTTCAGAGCTCCTTAATCAATAAAACCCCTAGCAAAACCTTGAGCAAACCTCTGTTCATACAGATTTAAACTGGACCTTAGGCTAGGTATACACGGCATTGGACAAAAAACTCACTGAAAACCAAATCCTAAAAACGTTCATAAAACTGAGTTTTTGGTCCAGTGCCTGTCAAACGCTGTTTAAAAATTGTCCGTGTTTGGCGCGCTTTACTTTTTTACACGCTTTTGTTACAGAAAGGCAAAGCGTTATAATTGCTATGGATTTCTACAAAAAAAAAGCGGCAAAATAGTAAATTTTCTGCCCTGTTCAGTAATTTTTTGCAACATATTACAAAAATGACCTGCAAAAAAACAAGCAGAAAAAAAAGTTCTGTGGAGACTACAGAACATTTTTACTATACAAGTCTATGGGACCTCTTTTCAGTTGTTTTTTTCAGCGTTGCTAGAGAACAAAAAACGCTGAAAAAACAATTGTTTTTGTGTGCAGTGGAGACATAACCTAACCTTTATAAAGACTCCAAGACCGGGCACCTCATTTATACAATCATTAAAACAGGCTCTTCTTCCTACAGACCCTAAATGAGACCTCTTCTTTCTACATATCCCTCTTTAAATGGACTTCAGGTTAAAGTGTTTCATTATGTAAACTCCTGAATGGACTACCTACCACTTTATATAGACCCTAGAACTAACCCCTACTTTCTACAAATTCCAAACTAGACACCTTCTTTATGTTGACCTGAGACCAGTTCCCTCTTTCTACATTTCCCCAGCCAGGCATATAGATCCTAGCCTGTCCCTGCTCCTGAACTCTTTATTTCCAGGCCTTTGCTACAGACAACACCTTGATGCGAAGTCAGGTGTAAGGAGGGCATCTGAAGTTCCTTGGAACCACCCTTTATATACAGCAGGCATGAGCAGGACCACTTTTAAACAGGTGTCCAGGTGAGAAACTAAGGCTAGGAATAGGGAAAGATGAGTATAGTTCAAAGATGCAGTGTCTAAGAAAAATTTTTCCCAGATATTTTTGGATCATAGACAATAATACTGCATAGCAACAACTTGTCACAGTGCCTAATAGATGATGTTCTTATTGCTTGACCCCCGATAGGGCTTACAATCTACTTTTACTAACTGAAATAATGAACATCACTCCCTGATACGTCTATAAAGAGAAAAAGAATACACAGATTGTTCACAAACCGGCCTAACAGGTGTCACCTCACATAGGAGAAAGTTTGGGGAAAGTACAGTCGCCCGGCACTTTGAGGAGGCCTTCTCATGGCCGCTCGGAGTTGCCTTGATGCATCTTAGAGGAGGTAAATGGGAATGAGAATACACTGGTAAAGAAGTGCTTGCTGTTAAGAGAAGCAACATGGGTATTTCATGTTAATTCTTTATCCCCTATAGGGCTAAATGAGAACCTTAGCTATACAGCTTTTCTGTGATGCAGTGGATGTAAGGGGTTTTATATATTGTGCATATGAATTTTCTTTGTGTGTTACAAAGTTTTAAATGTTTTTTGTAATTAGTTAGATAGGCTGGTCTATTTAAAGACTCCCTGATACCAACACGCATGCTTGAGAAAGAAGGCGCGCACTGGTGTGCATTTCCTTGATGTAAATCCACTTATCCTCACTACCTATATGGACTCGATGTGAAATATGTGAAATAATGCTTCAGGAGAGCAATGCATTTACTTTCTATTCAATGCTACAAGAACCACAGGTACATCTTCAAAAAGTAAATTATTTGGATTTGTGTACTCATTAATTCATATAGCCCAATGTATTTTTTTGAATACAGACAGTTTCACAAATTATGGTCAGATTTAAGTGTCCACATAACAACCTTAGCCTCCTGACCACCTGTAATGCTACTGAGCTGAATGTAGACTTTAAAACTGTACATTGATGTAAATTTGTTGAAAAACCTGCAATATATGATGTAGTACAGGAATATTTTAGTATAAGTTATTTTATAGTCAAAATTAATTGTTTCTTAATGTAACCTTCTGAAAAATGTGAAGATCAAAAAAAAATGCAAATACTTGACGATATACAGTGCTAAACTGCCTAATTGGAGTGATAAATGTATCCTCTAGCTAAAAATAATTGTTTGCAGGTGGATTTATCAAAGACCATGCCAAGCACTTCAGATCCCGACATTGCACCCCTGTCTTAATGTTCAACCTGTAATCATCCTCATTTGTCACGTTTGATAGCTCATATTATAATAGATTACTATCCTACTGGAAAACTTGTACCATTTTTACTGAACTGAAAATGTGCCTTACATTTTGTATTACATATTCCAGTCTATTACTAGAAGGAGTTGTCCACCTTTGTATTGCAATCATTGTGCTCATTTCACTTGTTTATTTATGGTACCCAGCATTAAATGCAGCTCGTACCTTTCATGATATACAGAAAAAGTTTTGTCGGAAAAGTACAAAACTTTTAACAAATATCCATCTTTTTATGTGCAATATACATGTAGAAAAGAACTGAACGTATTACACTTGCACACTTTATATTGTTTTAGTTTATTATGCATATCATGGAAAATAATACCATTTTATTATATACATGTATTAAAAATTATTGTCCTAAACTTATTTCATACCAACAAAGTAGGCCTCTACCTACAAATAAAAAAATGATACAGCCCACATGGCTGTCCATAGTGGCTCCTTTTGACTAAACACATACTTGCCAAGCTTTGAAAGTGGCCTTCATAGAGAGCCTACATACCTGGGACCTTATCTGCATTCCTATCTACTTTGGATGACCTTGCTTACCTACCTACCTGTGGCTCTGTCTGACTACCTACCTATGTAGGGCATTGCCTGCCTACTTAATTGGGGCCTTGTTGCCTTCCTACTTACCTACAAACTTCACTGCCCACTTACTTACCTGGGCCTTGATAATCTCCTGGAGCCTCTTCTTTGTACTTACATGGGGCCTTCATTATCTGCTGAGATGGGACTTTACCTACTGTTGGCCATACCAACCTAAAAGGGTGTATCCGCATAATAGATGGCCCATCTATCTGGATACTGAACTGGAAGGGTACCTATCTAATAGCATGAGCTTGGTTGACTAATTTGATGGTCTACCGGCTTAATTAATTAATCTAAGAGGGATGTTCTACCTATCTGTTGGGGTGGGATATCCCGTAGTCTTGTAATCGCTAGTCACTAGACTGAAAATTCCACGATATTTGAATCCACTGACCTAGAAAATGTTTTTTTATAATCTTCTCCAAACCATTTATATATAAATGGTTTGGAGAAGATTATAAAAAAAACATTTTCTAGGTCAGTGGATTCAAATATCGTGGAATTTTCAGTCTATCGACTAGCGATTACAAGACTACAGGATATCCTACCCCAGCCTTTTTACATGTGTGTAAATGTGTGTAATTACTGTTTTTGTCTGAAAACTTAATACAACATGGTCAAAAACAATGTACATGTACCCAATGGGCAACCAATAGAATTAACATTTATGTCATGCATGCGGATAACTTGGTGTAACTGATTCATTTAGTGAAAAGTGGGTATTCAAATAAATAGCAGTGTGGATTTCAATGAGTGAGGTCATTCATCCTGTGAAGAAACAGGTGTCAATTATGGTCTTATTTAATGATGGAGGGAACCAATGTTGTAACTTTTGGTTTTAGCCCGGTCTCAGTGAGTACAATGAGTTGTTTTAGACATTGTACTAAATGAGTTGATTGGAGAGGGCAAAGCATATCAAGAAGTGTGGAAAATAATTGGCTGCTCAGCTAAAAGATCACCAGTGCTTTAAAATGGCAACAAAACCAGAAACACATAGTAGGAAAAGGAATACTATCATCCAACTAGATCATAGAAGTACAAGAATGGGAAATAAGTCTCCAATGATGAACTCCAGGGACAGTAAAGAAGATCTTCAGTTGTCTGTGAGTACAGCAACAATCAGAAGGTGCCTGCATGAAGCCAAACTAGAAACCTTTGTAAAGGACCATTTCTGAAAAAAAATGAAAAGGTTACAGTTTGTCAAAGAAAGCATTGACTAAAGAAAAGTGGCGCAACATGCTATGGACAGATGAGAGCGAGATTATTTTTATTGGGTCTAAAAGCTGCACAGTTTGTCACATAAGCCATAAAAATTGGATTCATTTATCACATTCTGGGCACCATGGACCAGTCTGAATATAAAAATCCTGGAAAAGGTCATGTTGCCTTATGCTGAAGAAAACATGCCCTTGAAATATGTGTTTTAAGTGGACAATGACCCCAAACACAACAGCACCTGGGAAACATCCTGATTTCATACCAACAAGATTGATGCTATAAAGCGTCCACCCAACCCCAGACCTCAATCCAATTGAGAATTTATGTACATCAAAAATGCAGTTTTTGATGCAAGACCTAAAAATACAAATGAACTGTGGAATGTAGAACAGTCTGCTGGGGCAGGAATATCTGTTTTCAGGTGTCAAACATTAGTTGCTACAAAGATGTAAAGCAGTTTTCAGAAATAAAGCTTATACAACTAAATAGTTTATGAGTAGTGTTGAGCGATTTTTATCGACAAGGTTGAAATCGGCAAGGTTTTATGGTGATCGAAATTTCCAGATCATGCGATAATTAAGGTTAAAATCTGAGCATCATCTATTAAGATCGCGTCTTTTTTCGGCGCTTCCTGTAATTTTGGCGGCCAGAAAAAATCAGATTACAGAATAGAGCGGGGTGAATGTGTGTGCGACGTCATGACTGGGATGTGTATGGTTGTGATTGGCTGGAAAAATCACATGACCTCGTTTTACATAGAACAGCGTTTCCTGTTTCAGCCTCAGGGGTCTCTCAGCGCCCTCATAGGGATAGGACCTGCGCTCTGCTGTGGCCAAACAGCTCAGCGAAATTAGTCTATTTCTGCACAGAGAAACCTCTACTATTAGCTGTGATCCTTCCAATTTAGTCATATTAGAGATTTGAATATTCTATGTAGTTAGGTAGAGAAATTTAAAGGAGCATCTACCGCTTTAATTTCCCGGGGGGGGGAGCTGGGGGGGGGGCCCCGCGGGCGAACACAGACAAGCTCTATCTATAAAGAACACTGGATAAAGTTCACCAAGATTAGTGTAGACATTGTTGTGGAATATCTTTATTTTTAACAGTTTGCTATTGAAAATTTCTGGATATTGGGCACCTGAACTTATTTTGGATACACATCATTTCTAGTAACTGCAGGTCTCTTTGTTAGGTGCAAAACTCCACTTTTATTATCAGTATACATTTCAGATATGTGTTTCATTTTAATTTTTACCATTTTCACCTGTGACTGTTGATATATCCACCTTGCCCGTTAAATTACAATCCAGCAATCTTGTAGTCAGCACAGGTTGTTTGTTGCCAAAATACCGTGGGAAACATACGAAAACATAACAGTTACGTTTTTTTTTGACTTTGCGCACCCAGCATTGTTCATTGACGCAGCATCCACGTAAATCTTAAAACAGCAATTCTATATTCACCACAGGTGAATTGAAAAGGGGCAAAAAATACCGTTGTATCATATGAAAACATAACAGTTACTGTTTTTTTGAACTTTTTCACACCCAGCATTGTCATTGACGCAGCATCCACGTAAATCTTAAACAGCAATTCTATATTCACCACAGGTGAATTGAAAGGTGCAAAAAATACCGTTTATTATACCAAAAACATAACAGTTACGTGTTTTTTTGGACTTTTGCCCGTCCAGATTTTTTTGATAGACACTTGCAGTTAAATTTGAAACCAGAAATTGGTTTTGATTAGAGGGATTTGAGAATACTGTGATTTACAGTCTTTTAATAAGAGACTTTCAAAACTATTCCATACCTTCTCAATTTTTATATTTCTGAACATGGAGCAAAATGCAGGGGGGTAAGCGAGCAAAGAGGGGGGGAGCCCATGGAGGTAGAGGTACGAGAGAATGTGCTTTCCTTCCCGTGCTGGCGACAACACGCATGCCACGGATCGTCAGTTGCAGGACAGTCAGGCCTTTTCATCACTGGGTCAGGCCCTGTGAATTAAGTAACGAACATCGTCGCCAATCTGTCCTTCAGTGGTTAATGAACCTGAATCCCGCAGTCTTACCTCCTCGTCCTCCCAGTCAAGGCCTCAAATGTCTTCATCAGCATCATCAGCATCCGGCCAACATGAAGCAGCCCAAATGTCAACTCGTGTACCCACCACTGTGGATAATCCATTGTCTGAAGACCTCTTTGATGACAAAATGCGGTTGGGGTCAGAAGGCATGTTAAAAGATCAAGAGGATGATTTAGTCTGCTCTGACGCCCAATTACTGATGCCAACAGAGGGGTGAAGGAAGCCGGTCAATCGGCAAAAATCCCGGGCGGTCGGCAACGCCTTGCAGTGCCCCTTGCTTGTAGCCCGCAGCTTCTGGATGCAGAAAGTCAGGGGCGACCAAGTCCCTGTGTTTAGATGATGATGATGACGACATTGGGGATCCATCCGGGTCTTTTCCGCAAAATTTTTGCTTGCAGCGCTTCATCAGGGGACGAGGAAACGAGGGGGTAGTGCAATAGGGGTCCCCCCACAAAAAGGGGAGGGGGCGGTCGCGAAGTCCGCTGATATGATTCCCCACCAGGGGTCAGCGCAAAACCCCCCCTCGCTTATCGCCGTCAAAAAGGTCCGGGCCCTCAAGCCGGGGCCTTTTTTCCCAACCTCTGATTCACCCAGCGATGTCATATGCCGCCTTTGCCGTAAACCATAATAGGGGCAAAACCTTAATGTTAAACCACCACCAAATGTCTGTCACATGCAGCGAATGCGATTTGAAATGGAGGGAACACTTGGCTAAAAAAGGCAACCGCGCCGGGGCCCCCCCATTTTCACACCCCTGTCCCGCCCCTCCCCCTCCGCCCCACCCCAAACTTCCCAGCTCCCATGTCTCTCAGATCATGATCAGGGGTCAGCCTCCACTTCAGCCTCCCCCTCGCCCCATACCACCAGCACCACCCGAGCCCATCCACCCCCTTTTCCCCTTCCCCCAGATGAGACCGCACGCTGTACAGCGCCAGTGTAGCGCCCACTTTGCTTCCAGGTTTTTGGGGCAGAAAAACACTTTAAACCCCAAAACCCCACCCAAAGCCAAAGTGAAGCGGCATTGCCAGGGTTTTGGCCTTTGGAAAAGTTTCCTTTCCGTCTGGTGGCACAGAGGGTTCCGCCAGCATGGCCCTTGCCCGCCCCCAATACCCGATCCGAGCGGGTTTCTTTGCCAGAAAAGCCGTCCCCGCCCCGGCAGCCCCTGAAACTAAATTTCAAACGCGTTGTCTGCACTGTGTCCGGGAAAATCCATCCACCCCCGACACAGGAAAGTAACACGGCCCAAAGGCCCCTTATCTCTGTGACAGCTCACTGGGGGAGCGGTGGGTGTCTTGGGGGGACGGTGGCTCTCAGCCGGCGCACCTCCAAAAACCCGGGATGGTCAGGGCTCTTTTCCCCCCCAAAGGGCCCGTGGCATCACGTCCCAGAGACACCAGGCCGTGTTGAAATTAATCTCCCTTTTGAGACCGTCCACACACAGGTCGGGAAAGCTTTTGGCCCGGTTCAAAGCAACGAGACCGAGCGATGGCTTTTTACCAAAACCTTTTTCCAGGCAAGGTGGTTTTCATAAGGGGCGAAATCTGCTGGCCGCCCTTAAGATGGGAAAGGCTGGAGCACACCCCTTTTGTCTGGCAAAAGGGCCCCATGAACCGGGTTTCGTCCAAAATTTTCTAAAAGCTCCCCGGGGTCTGGACTTCCTGCTAAAAGAAGGCTCGGGTCTATTTTCGCACTCCGCCTTTTTCCGCACCCTGTTTCGTCCCGCCGGCTGCTTTTCCCCAGCGTCAGCTGGGCCCTCCCCTTCAACCGTCTCATTTTTGACGTGAAAAATACGCGGGAATTCCCCCCTCCACATGCCCCCAGCATTGTGGCAGCAGCGCAACCCCATTACCAGTACGAAGTGACACAGGGCCTGAAAAGCAGCGTTCGACCTCGGGTTTAAAACCCCCGAATGGAGGCAGGTAAAAAGAGCTTGCACCATCCTTCCCTTTTTGAAAACCACCAAAAGGGCTTTGGGGCCCCAAATCCCTTTCCCCACTTTGAGCATTTTTGGGGGATCTTGGGTTCGGGAACGACCTTTGGGAAACACTCTAAAACAACGGGTCCCCCACGAGGGAGGAGGAACGGCCCAATGCGGACAGGGAAACCCTTTTTCTCTCCGTCAAATCCAAAAGGGCCCAAACATTTCACAATTTCATCGGTCTTCATTAGCAGGGGTTTCGGGGTCCAGAGCTAGGAAAGGGGTGGCGCATCCTCTCGGGTGCATCAAACCAGGGAAGGGCAGGGGTGTGGGTTTAAACTGTGCCGGAGCAGCGGAGGAGGGGGAGGAGGATTTTCCCAGACACCATGTTTTCCGACCCCGCCTTTGGGAAAAAGGTTGGCGCGAATTTTAGGTGAGGGGGAAGATGAAAGATTTAGTTTTTCAGTGCCCCCCCCGACCCCCGAGGGTTGGGGAAAACAAGGCCCATCTTCCCCATGGTGCTTGGATGCTCCTTTCCCCAACAATTTTCCTCGCATTTAAAGGGCCCTCAAAAAAGAACAACAGTTTTTCGTTGGGGCCCCCCTCCCGGGGTCCCCTTTCAAAAAAAAACTCACAAATTTCCTTCCACCCCAAACCCAAAAAAAGTAAAATGCAGGGAAAAGGAGACCTTTCTGATTAAAACTGGAACATCTTTTTTCGTCTCTTCCCCGTTCCCCCCCTGTCACGGTGGGAAAAACATCACGCGTACAGCATTTAAGTGACAAGTAGGCGTAAACGCAGCACATGTGTTCCGGACCCAATAAACTTTGGTATCCAAAAGGGGCAAAGGCCCGAGCGGGGGCCCTCACGCCAAGAGGTGTTTCCTGCCCCCGCAGCCCCGCGTCATATCTGAGCGGACCTTCCCGCACAGCTGGGAGGTGTCCATTTTCAGACAAACGCATTTCCCCTTTCCACAGAAAAATGTGGATCGTTTGACTTTTATCAAAAAAAACAGGCATGGACTCTGATTTGTGGCCCCCAAATTTCCGAGGTCACCAATTATTTCCGGTCTACTCACATTCCTTTTTTTAAAAAGAAATTTTTCCTCTTAAAAAATTTTTTTTTAAAAAGATCATTTCTTTACTGCAATTTTTATTCTTTTTTTCCCCTTTTATTCTCTTTTGCTGTAGGAAACGTAAAAGACAGCAAGGTTTCATGACAACACGGATTCCCTTTACTGACTTTATCTTAAGAAGTTTTTGCATTATCAATGGGTTTTTAGGGCATGTTGCCCGGGAGAAAGCAAAAATTATGGCCTTTGGAACCCAAAAAAAGGGTTCAAATGGAATTTTTCCCACAAATTTTTTTTAAAAGTGGCTGAGAAGTCATATTTAAATTTTTTTGGGGGGTCATGAGCTGTGAGATCAGCAAAAATCATGGCCCTTTGGGAACAGAATTGTGGTTCAAAGTGGCATGAAAGACGCTCCGGAGGGGGTAATAGGGGAAAAGGGTTCGCCCTCCATAACTGCTGTTTCCTGGATACCGGGGTCACTTTATAGATTATGTATTTAGTTTAAAAGAGATAAATTTTAAATTATATAATATATATATATTTATATAATATTATTATATATTTATATATATAGATAGATACATATAATAATAATATGATAGTAGATAGATATTTATTATATAATATATATATATATATAATATTTAATAATTTATATATATACATACACTCACCGGCCATTTTATTGGGTACACCTGCTAGTAACGGGTTGGACCCCCTTTTGCCTTCAGAAGCCTCAATTCTTCGGGGCATAGACTCCAAAAGGGTTTTTGCAACGATGTAAAATTGGGTCCCCAAGGGGGGGCCCAAAGATAGCAAAAAATATTCCCCCCACCGACACCCCCCCCGAACCGTTGTTTAAAAGGAGGATGGACCCCATGCTTTATTTTTTGACCCCAAATTTGACCCACATCCGAATGTCGCAGCAGAAACGGATTTTCAGACCAGGCAAATTTTTTAAACTTCTACTGCCCAAATTTCGATGAGTTTGGGGAAAAATTGGGCCTAATTTCCCTGTTCTTAGCTGAAAGGAGGGGCACCCGGTTGTGGTTTTCTGCGCTGTACCCCATCTGCCTCAAAGTTCCCGTCTGTGCGTTCGAGATGCCTTCGCCTACCTTGGTTGAAGGGTGGCTATTTGAGCACTTTTCCCCTTTCATAGCTCGACCCAGTCTGCCTTTTCCCCTTTGAACCTTGGCTAAAAGGCATTTCCGCCCAAGGATCCCGTCACGGGATGTATTTTTTTTTTCGGAACCATTCTCTGAAAAACCTGAGAGGTTATGCTTTTAAAACCCGGGATGCAGTTTCAAAATACTCAGCCACCCTTTTTCGGGCACCAACAACCATGCCACGTTCAAAGCACTCAAATCCCCTTTTTTCCCCCATATGATGCTCGGTTTGAAAACTGCGGAGATTGTCTTTCCTTGTTACTGCCAAAATGCACTGAGTTGCCGCCTGTGATTGGTATTAGAAATTAAGTGTTAACGAGCATTGGACAGGTTCCCTAATAAAGGGGCCGGGTGAGTGGTATAACATATATTATTATTGTGAAAAGTGACGGGGGGACATTGTGAGGAAAAATGTTTCCCCTAGAAGCTCTCATATTACTATGGGGAGCGCATGGACAGTTTGTGTACCGAGGGGCCCGGACTCGGTGAAGGGGAGCCGACGTCCTGTTGTCAGTACATATGCTGTGAAATGTTTTTTAAAAGCGGTTCCCAATCCGCTGTGTCCGGGTGGTTTTTTCCTGGGTGGTCAAAGAGCGGGGGGGGGTGGCCACCCACCCCCCCAGGTGAGGCGGGGCCCGGGCCTATAAACCCGGGGTCTGCGGCCGTCAGGCTGCTGGGGGAAAATACTGAAGCCAATGGAAAGCGCCCGGTTATCTGTATATTGGTCTATGTACGAGGCATGGTGTTCTTGCTGTATCGGGCCATTACTGTTTAGTTAGAGTCACCCGAGCAGGATTTTTTTTTTGTATGTTTTGCCTGACTTAAAGGCTGTGTTTTTTTGTTCCCTTTAATAAAACCCGGGAAGCCTGGACGGGACTTTTTATGCTTGTCCTGTCCCGTTGCCAAACCCCAAGGCTGCTACCTGAACGCTGAGGCAACCCCCCACCATGGTGCTTGGATGGGGCCCCAGATTTTTTAAAAGACATACACGGTTTAAGGGGACCTTGTCTGCAATTGTTGCAAGGGCAACGGCCCGGTGAAAAAGCCCTTGGATAACGCTAAATCTTGTCCTGGGTGAAACTGCCCCCTGCGAGCAATCAGAGCCCGCCGGGGAGGGGATGAACTTTTAAACAGCTTTTCCAGGAAAACAGTAGCCTTCGCTATGACAGCTAACAGCAGAAGTGCTTAGGGGCCCATGGGGGCCCAAGCCAAAACCAATCCCCTGTATAAAGGAACCATCTCCCCTTAAAGGGCGCAAACATTAATAACACCCCAAGAGCGGCCCCCTTGGGGGTTGGGCAAAGTGCAGAGGACGGCAAGCCGTTACCCCCACCCGTGCTGCCGTGCAGTCTTCCTGCAAAAAATGACCGTACAGATGACGTCGGGGGCTACATACGGGGTCTTTGAAAGAGGGGCTGAAAAGAGAAGCTACCATGGCTCAGTGGGGTTGAAGTCTGGGGCCTTTTCCTAACTGGGGGGGCCAGAAGGGTTTTTCGACCTCGTGAGCAAGACGAAAAGGACATCTGAAGTTAAAAGGCGAGATCTGGTGCTTGGGATCAACACAAAATGTGCGAGCCCGACGGGTCACAACGGGGCTTTTCTGACCATCTTCCCGCGCGCTCCAAGTACGACCTGACCCACTTGGTGAAAAAATGGCTACAACCGAGGAGTCTACACCTGCACAATAGTAAAAAGAGGTCTTGGACAATCGTCCTTTTCCTTGCCCCGGTTCCAGCCGGGGGTTTTGGCGGGCGACCCCAAAGATGGGAGCCGGGTTAACCTGGTTAAAAAGGTACAAAGCCCCCGGGGAATTGCTTCAACGCCCCCCCGGGGTCGCTCCAACCCCGGGGAAAAGCGCCTCGCCCGGGGAACATTGGTAAACTGTCCCCTTTATAAGGGGTGTGAAAAGTGTCCCAAAGGGTGGTGGCTGAGGGGGACTCTTTGGGGAAAGGAAAGGACCAAAAAGGACACCCCGGTTAGGGAAGAGTCTCAAGGAGACCGGGGCCGATACTGTGCGGGCGGTTTTTGCATGGCCCTGGGCATGTTCCGCCAAAACTGTCCCCTTACAGTTGAGCATGGAGTGCGACACAGCTGGGCGGAGGTCTTTTTTTCCCCGGCCCAGTGTGCTCTGCAGAGACTGAGTCAGAGAAGATGGCCGTGTTCATCAAAAAGGGAAGACTATCCCGGTAAGGTCTCCTGGACTGGGGTCTGGTACCCTGGTGCACCCCAGTCTGATTGACCTACGTCACAAAATGGACGCGTGGTTGGGGCCCCTGTGCTCCATGGGACACAAAGGAATACCCAACTGCCCCAGTAAACTCGAGGGCTCCCTTGCGGTGTTTCCTCAAGAGTGGGGGTGGGCAGGACCCTATGCATACGGTGATTAGGGAGAGACTTCCCCCCCCATTTGGGACTTTTTGGGAAAAAATTCCAACGGTAAAATATTGATAAAGAGGGTTGACAAAAACCATGTGAAAAAAGAACCATATGACCTGATTCAGGGTTCCCGCCGTAGGGGTGCCACTGAGAATAGTGATAGTTTTCCCCCCAACTGTGTGGCCGGGGGGAAAAGGAGGAACGGGGGGGAAATGTTACTTACCGGGCTTTGAGGTCTCCCGGGATAAATTTTGGGATGCTCAACCAAGGATCCCCCCCTGGTAAAAAACCAAGAGAATGTAAAGTCATAAAGGGGGGGCCTCAATACCCAGGGCCGTACAGTGTTTCCCCCACAGGCAGTCAACCAAGACTGTTTACCAGGTTGACAAGGTCGGGGGGAGGTTTGGGAAAAAATTTTGGGATACCCCCCATTCGGAGAATGGGGTTAGAACTCTCCCATTGCTTTAGGGGGCCATTTGGGGACGGAAAAGCCAAAGAACGCATTCTTCAAAGGTTTTATTGACCCGGGTGCACACTGACTAAAAGGACTGTGAATCTGCCCCGAGTCCCGTTTTAACGGCTCCCCATGCCCCATTTTTAGCCCCCGGTGCATTAAACCCCTTTTAAAGGATAGCGAAAAGGATCTGGGGGGCCCCCTGTGAATCGCAAGGGGCCATCATAAATATTGGGGGCTAACTATGCCCCGGTTCCCAAGGGTGTTCCCCTTTGTAATACATCATCTAAAAATATTGCAAGGGGGGCTGTTTTCATGTTCCCCGGGGGTTTTTTAAAAAAGAGATCCTAACTGACCAGGGGAAACCCCTTTTATGTCAAAGGGGTTTTGAAAGAAATTTGAAATTATTTGACATCAAACATCTGACACTCTGTATATCCCCAAAAAACAAGGGGTTTTGGTTTAAAGGGGGCAACAAGCCCTAAAGAGCATGTAAAGAAGGGGGTTGTAAGGAGGGAAGGGCTGGGGGCTGTCCTTTTTGCCATACCTAAAGTTCTCATCGGGAAGTTCCACAGTCATCCACAGGGGTTTTTCCCCTTTTGGTTTTTTATGGTAGAATCCCGGGGCCTTCTAGATATAGCTAAAAAAAACTTGGGGGCACGAAATCCACCCCCCAAAAAGTGTTATTGAACCCTTTCCTTATGCGGGTCGTATTTCTGCAGTCATGCCCCAAATTAGGGAAATTTTTCAGCAGGGCCCCGGAAGCCCAAAGCCGGGTGTATTAAAGGCTGCCCGGTGAGGACTTCAACCAGGTGATCGGGTTCTGGTGTTTGCCAAAATTTAAATAAAATTTTTTAGCAAAATGGAGGGACCGATGAGATTTTGAAAAGGGGCGGGGAAGTAATTATAGATATATCCGCCGGGCAAAAGAAAACCAACAACTGTATCATGTAAATTTAATTAAACCGTGGAAAGATAGGGAGCCCTGACACTGTAAAATTCCCCCAGAGGGTTTCAGAGGGGCGTATAACAGAGTCCCTGTCCAAGTCCCAGAAACGGAAACCCTTTAATTCGTTCAGAAAATAAGGATGTGTTCTCTAGTTACCCCGGGCGCACGAAAGTGATGAACATGAAATTTTCACCGAAAAGGAGTTAAAAGGGTTTATCTGAAACCACCGGGTCCCAGAAGCTCGTAGACGGACCATATCAGGGAGGTCAAGAAAATGTTGGACCTCGGAGTAATTGAGGAGTCAGAAGTGAGTGGTCCCCGCCCCATCGTGCTGATAAAAAAGCCTGATGGTATTCGCTTCGTAAAGATTCAGGAAATTAAATGAAAAGGCTCAAAGTTCGATGGTACCCCCAAAGGCCGAGAGTGATGAGTTGATTGAGGGTAGGTCAGGGCCGATACTTCTCTACTTTGCCTACTAAAGGTTATTGGCAGGTACCCCTTACCCAAAAAGGGCAAAGAAAAGACCGCTTTTTGCCAACCCAATGGTCTGTTTCAGTACGCCC
The DNA here is from genome assembly GCA_025379985.1 of Phyllomedusa bahiana. Lineage (NCBI taxonomy): Eukaryota > Metazoa > Chordata > Amphibia > Anura > Hylidae > Phyllomedusa > Phyllomedusa bahiana. The sequence goes on along the minus strand of JAODAL010014337.1, from coordinate 71,480 downwards.
CGCTTACCGTTTTGGGGTGCAAAAGGGGCTCCACAAAACCCTTTCCCGAGGTAATGGATGTACTTCTCAAGCCCCATCGTCGTTAGCTTCCTATTTCCAGGGCCCTAATTTCTTTAGTGAGGCGGGACGCCATCTTTTAAGGTACGGGGTTCTTGATTCGCTTAGAGAAGCAAAGGGCTTACAGAAAACCAAAAAGTGTGCCTTGGGCTGAAAAAGGGCCCGGCCCGGGGTTTTTTAAAAAGGGAGGGGTATAAAAAAAGCCAACAATAATAAATGAGGCATAAAAACTCCCACAACCTACTACAAAGAACAAGTAAGGGTTTTTTAGGTTTTTTAGGGTATTATCGAAGATTAAAATTTCCGAACTTTGCTAGCAAAAACCCCCCCCTACCAGACCTGACAAGACACGTAGGTGTTAAAGGTTTCCTGGGGCCAGAAAAACAAAAAAGGGGTTTCAAAATTAAAGAGGCCCTGTGTAAAACAAACCAAGTCCAGTCACCCCTAAATTTAAAGAGAGTTTTTTTTGCAGACCATGCGTTTTGACTGGGGGGGTCCCGTACTTTCCCCGCAGGTGGGGGAGAAGGCACCCCGTCGCATATCTAGTGAAATACACCCCCCTAGGAAAATTGTATTTGGTTAAAAGGGAGTGCTTGGCCATCAAATGGGCCCTCGAAAATCCCCCCAAATATTACCTATGGGAAGACACTTTTAGGTTAATCACGGCCTTTTACCACTAAACCGGATGTCCCAGGGAAAAGAGAAAAATGCAAGAGTCACAAAGGTGGTTCTTTACATTACAGAATTTTAGTTTTCTTGGAAATGGGCTGGGAAAATAAGGGCAATGCTGGCGTTATCAAGGTCCACTGTTTTTATGGCTAAAAAGTTGCCCCCCCCAGGTTTGAAAAGAGGGGGAGGGTATTTGAGACGTCAGGCGACGTTTTTTGGAAGGAAAATATGTTTCCCCTGAAGTTATATTGACATAGGGAGCGATGGACAGATGCGGGCACCAGTGGCCCGGCTCGGGAAGGGGACCGACATTCCTGTGTTCTACACTATGCGCTGAATGGTTTTAAAAAACGGTTTCCCAAACCGTTGTGTCCGGGTCGGCTTTTCCTGGAGTGGTCAAAGACTGCCTTTTAATAAACCCCCCATAGCCTGGACTTGGACTTTTAGTGTGTCCCCGTTTCCCTCTGCCCAAAAACCCGGGTGCCCTGAACGCTGAGGCTAACCCCCCCAATTTTGAATATTATAATATATATATATATATATATATAATTTGTAAAAAAAAGTCCACGCACTCCAAAAAGATTCAAGCAATAAGGGCGTTTTTTCCCCCCATGCTCAAAGAGCGACTTTAGCTCCCCCACAGAACCTTTTCAAGCCTGAGGGAGCTGAAAAAATCGCTCTTTTGACATGGAGGAATAAATACCCTTTTTGCTTTAATGCATTTGGAGTGCCTTTTGGGTTTTTTTACTCTGTATTTTAATTCTTTTTTCGGAACTTTTGCTGCCACCCCCCTTTTCCCCTTCTAAAAACAAGTAGTTTTGGGGCGAAAAAAATAAAATATATTTAATATTTCATGATGCCCCTGCCGGGAATAGAAATTCTTGGGGGGGAATTCTATTTTATCACAAAAGGTTTTTCTGCACCATCACCTGGAACCCCGGGGGGTTTGGTCCATTCCTGTGTGGTTCCATGTAAGCCTGGGGGTGGGAAAATAATAGGGAGGTTGCTCTAAATTTTACTGTTTTTTAAAACCCCCCGGTATTAGGGGTCAAATGAAAGGGGTTGGTTAAATACTATTTTTTTTCATAAATGTACTTCATGGGTGTCTTTACTATGGACAGGAACGTGGCTATACCACTTTTTGATTTTTTTATAGTTAGGGACCTAAGGCAGTGGTATCAAAAAGGGACGAAAAAAAACATTTTTTTAAAAATTTTCTTATATTAAAAATTTTAAAGATTTTTTTGTATAACTATTTTTTTACATAATAAAATAAAGTGGAACCCCCTTTTTGTTTTTAAAAGGTTAATCCCGAAAGCCAAAAACTACACTTATCATATTTGTGAACTGAAAAATGCCATATGTCAAATTAACTGTACTACATTTATATGTAATAGAAAGACATCATACTTCTAATATTGCTGGCTCTCTGCATTGTAGATACAGCAAGATTAGACATCCTTCAAAACCAACGAGTGACCAGAGTGGACATTGTAATTCCTCACTGCATAAAGGTACCATAAATACAAGAGAAGAAAAACATTTACCGATTGGTTTACTTTATATTATGATTTTACAAATAGGCTAATAGGGTGAGATCGGTTCCCTTGGTTCCGAGGTCCAGCAGGTAAAAACTTCTAAAACCTTGTCAGTGAATTGATGACAACATGTTATTATCCTGTCACCTGGGTAATGCATTTCAAGAGTCTTCCTTTTTTAATTTTTTGTTTTATTTTTTTGCAGGAAAAAAATATTTTTTACAGGTAAAACTTAATGTATTGGGAAAAGAAACAATAATTATTTATAGGGTGAAATGGACAATATGTGGTACAAATGTTAATTTTATTCTACAGGTCAGAATGATTCTAGCAATATGTTACACTAGTCTTAAAGAAACAAATTGTTTCTTTTGTTTCATTTGCTTTACATGTCAATTTTCTGAGACCTGTGTGAGCCCTTGTGTTTGCAGGTTGAAATTAAATTTTATTGGTACAATTTTGGGCTATATTGGGCTATATTAGACTTGTCAGTAATTTTCTACTCAAATTAATTTTATGGCATTCATTGTTTGGGATAAATAATATTATAGCTAAATAGAGTAGACTTTAAGGATGTGGTGATACCCTGATAATTATTTTTATAGGTTAAATAGGGAAAAGGGGTTTTGCCAAGAAGTGGGTTCCTTACCTAACAGGCTGATACTCCCCTCTTGAGGCTTGAAAAAGGGGCGTTGTGTTTCTGTGTTTAAAAAAACAATTACCTCCTCTTTGATTTCATCTGTCCACCTCCCATGCATGCTCCTGATATTCAGTCTCTGTAGTTGAGCAAACATGTTTGGCTAATCCACAGGGGATAACTGTATTGTGCACAAGCTATACAGGTTTTGTTTTCTCCCTCTTATCTGCTCAGGAGAGAGGTCCGAGCAGGCAGCATTCTTTTGTTTGTTCACAAACTGATGCAGGGGGAGGTAGGAGGGCTGAGCATGGATCCAGGGAGCATCTGCATGTTTACTCAGATAATTACATTACAACCAGCAAATTCTCTTTACAGTAGACACAGGATCATTTCTCCCCAGTTCCTTCAAAGCTCGTTCATGAGGCCTGCCATCAAATAAGAAGTGTAAACAATGTAAGCCAGATCAGCTCAAGTCAGCTTCTGGTCGTAGCTAATGTAAACAGTCAGGAAACTAAGGGCATGTAAGGAAGGTTGTAGCTCTCACAGGCTTCACTTTTTTAATGACATATATTTAGAAAAGTGATTAAATACCCATTTTGGAGGATCCCATGTCAACATTAGAACGTGGCAAAAGCCCTTTAACTTCTAATATAAAAAAATAATAATTTAAACGTTTATTATTTTTTGCACATTATTTTAGACTTCTAGGGGGAGCAATCACTTGTATACTATACTGTGCTCATAATGTATTGCAGCATAATATACAATTAACACTCTCCAATTTCACAATTATAGGAAGATAGCAGGCCAAAGGGCTATTGTGGGATAAGTTCACCTTAGTTTCTCAGCCGTAACTTTTGATACGTTTCGTGCTATATGTGTTACTCTGCATAGACAAGTCCATTGGACTTTTTTGTGATTTTTGTGACTTACATTGGAAGCTTTTTATGATCTGTTTTGGTTGTGGAGTTTGTGGTGGTTTGTTTTAGCTGTTGGTGCTGTTGTGGGAACATTTGGACCCAGATAAATTGTTAATGTTCTTAATGAGCGCGGTGATGTCATATTAGATTTATATATGTTTATTCTTTTTTGCACATTATTTTAGACTTCTAGGGAAAGCAATCACTTGTATACTATACTGTGCTCATAATGTATTGCTGCATAATATACAATTAACACTCTCAATTTCACAATTATAGGAAGATAGCAGGCCAAAGGGCTATTGTGGGAATTTATGCAATTGAAGGAATGGAATTTATGCATATAATTACTTAGAAGCGGTAAACGCACTAACCTCAGCACCTGAGTGGTTAAACCAATGGGATCTGAGCCACTGACAGTAGGTGCCAGCTCCTAAATCCGCACCATACTAAATTACTAACAATATTATGGACATCAAATGTCGGAAAGGGGTTAAGAATGCGTAAAGCCATCAGTAAAGTGAAGGAAAGCTCTGGAAAGTTTTGGAATATTTCTTATAGTTCAACTTTTTCCCTATAGATGTTGGGTCTTATATTTGCTGTTAAAAAAGGAATCTTAATGCAATTGCCTCCATTGACATTTTAAAGAATTGAGAGAATTCACTTTTGTGGAAGCATTTTTTTTTCTTAAAGTAGTTCATTTTTAAATAAAAACATCAGCTATGTGGACTTTGCTTACTCTGCCAATCTCAGTGCCAAATCTCCAGTCATTTTTCAAGATTTAGGGCCTCATGTGTGAAAACTGTCTAGGTGTAAAACTTTCTTTGTTACCCACAGCAACCAATCAGAGCTCCCCTTTCACTTCATATAGTGCTCTGGAAAAATGAAAGGGGAGCTCGGATTGGCTGCTATTTGCAACAAAGGCAGTCTTACACCTAGACAGTTTTCATACAAGTCCCCCTTACTGAGCCTTGCAAGAACAATGGAGATTTATAGAACCAAAAATGGGAGCAACTGCTACAGTGAGTTTCTGATGCTCAAATATTTCCCTTTCAGCCCTATTACCCATATAAAATTGGCTACTTTTAACTCATGTGACAATCTAAGTAAACCATTACTAGAAATGACCTATTACCATCAGATAGATGTTACTTTTACTATTACTGTTTTCTATTTTACTTTTTTATTAGAAATCTATTACATTTTTTTTTCTTTCAAGATTTGTTTCCCTCGGGACTTGGCAATAAATTGATATAGGAATTTATTTATTTTAAATCTTTACTCATATTGTGCAATTTGCAAAGTAATGGCAAAATTCTTACAGCCCATGTTTAGGTTTTGTTTAGGTTTTGCTGCTTTCTGCTATTTTATTTCCATTGGTTAGCAACCCTGAAGAAACATGAACATGTGTTCCAGATGACAATGAAAATCAGGTTTCCAGTAAAGTAGTACAGAATAATAAAGGTGAGGATATGGAATGAGCTTGCCATCAAATTCAATCATTGAGAGGCATTATTAAAATCTCTTTATGTTTATAACACCAATTTCAGGTGCATCGCAATGCACACTAGTTTCAGGAGTCCCATACTGATTTAAATGATGGCCCAATGTTGTTCTAGACTTCTAGTGCAAGTCTCCCAAGTGTACAGAGTACATAGATTTTAATGGGGTTGTCCCTTTCCTAACAAAAATACATATTAAACTGCTGGTGGCCAGGTAAAAAAAAGAAACTATATTCACATTCCTCCACTCCTCTGTTTCAGCACTATCGGAGATGTGTATGAAAGGGTTTTTTCATCCGTTTCTGGTGTAAAATGCTCCTAAAGTAAGCAGACTTCGATATATAATGCACCTAATGAATGTGTTAGGCGCATTGTTTGTAAGACTCAACACTTTGTAATGCGCCTAAAATGAGGGGGCATTCTGGGGGTGTGTCGCACCACACTCGTAAAGTATATGAATGCAGGTCGGCAAAACTAGGTGCATTACTGCTCAAACAGGCAGACCTATTTTAATGGGGTCTGCCTTAGCCTGAGGAGTCGAAGTGGAGCTAGATTTGCTATTAGGGCATAAAAATGTCCATTATTTCTCAACTTACACCAGTATTGTACAATAACAAAAAGTAATTTCTGATAATTATCAAACTATATAAAACTAAATTATTTAAATTTAATAAAAAAATGTATCATATAAAATTAATATAAAATATATTATATCTTAAAAATATAAACATATCTCCTCTAAAATTTATTTAAAATTAATATAATCTAAAACTAATTTTACATTAAATAACCCACTGAAGATGTTGCTCAGATTTTTTTATTTTTAATATTTGCTACATTAAATTAGAATTTTTTTTTTTGCTGCTCTGACCCTTTGTTCTACATATAGCATGAGCCAGCACAGCACAGGTTTGGCTGGGACCTGTGGTCCACCAAGCAAGATCAGTACCATAGTTTCTATTCACTGACATGCTATTTTAATGACTTATCTCTTATTTCCAGGCTATCTATGATCTTTACTCTCCCGTAATGCGGCAAACACACAGGCGAGGCATGGTGAACTTTAGACTCCATTTATAATCGCACAAAAACCACTTTCATATATTCAGGAGCATTATACACTGAAAACGAGATGCGATAATTCACTTTGAAGTGCCTTCTTTCATACATGTCTCCCTAGGTCTCTCTGTTACATAGGAGGCTCCTATTCTATAGGGCTGTGGCCCTTCACTTCATCCTTTCTATTTCTTTTCAGGATTGTGACTGTTTGAAAAAGGTCTAATTCGACATCATGTCTGTCTAAGTCACAAATTTTGTGCATAAATCTTGGAGCCTGTGGATGTAATAAAATCAACACTTTTGCATTACTTCTCTGTGTGCGGTCAATTACCCTCTCAGAGCCATACAATGCACCAAAATGCGCCAAAGTTTGGCACTATAACATACTTTAACGGGGACAGTTTGTACTGTAATGACCAGTGGTGTCAGTATAAAGTGACACGGTGGATTCTGGGTTATTTGGGGATCCTCTTTGATCAGCGAGTACATAGATCAGTGTTTCTCAACTCCAGTCCTCAAGACCCACCAACAGGTCATGTTTTCAGGATCTCCCACAGAATGCACTGACAATTATATCACCTGTGCAGAATGCACTGACAATAATTATATCACCTGTGCAGAATGCACTGACCATAATTATATCACCTGTGCTATACTGAGGAAATCCTGAAAACTTGGCCTGTTGGTGGGTCTTGAGGACTGGAGTTGAGAAACACTGACATAGATGGTGTAGCAGATGCAGACCACACCAGGGAATGGAGTCTAAGGCTGGACGGACTTCGAACCCCCAGGTTGCTACCCCTGACGTTGCCACTCGTGGTGACAGCCGAAGTGCTGGATGGAAGACACTGGGTATGGGTAGAAGTGATGGGTCACAGCAGGTGTAGCCGTAGACAGGTAGCAGATACCAGGCAGGTAACAGACTGGTATAGCGGCAGGATGACAGCAGGAATATCGTAGATAATAGACTCATGCAAAAGCAGTAAACAGCAGTAGTCTAATGCACTGTATAGTGTAGGGTTAATGCAGGATCAACACAGGTAACAATAGGTATAGCAGCAGTAATACAGCAGTCAAGCTCACTGAACTGACAATGAGGCAGGGGCAGGAAGTTCCTTGTAACACGGGAGATAACAGGTAATTGAGCAACTAATTAAGACACTGTCCCTTTAAATCTAAGGAAGGTTCCGCACGAGTGCCCAAGGAGGTGCGCGTGCACGCACAGAACGCCATGGATGCTGACACTGCTACTACAGCGGGGACAGGAGCTGGGACAGGTGAGTTTAAAGCAGCAGAAGAAACAGCAGTTACCAGGGACATAATAGAAACACGACCATGCCCACGTTCTGCAACGGGATCCGCAGCATGGGCCAGGAGAACAACAGAGGCACAGACACATTTGCAGCCTGAGACTGGGGCCGCAGAATGAACTGTGACAGGCGTGAAACTGTCATGCAAATCCATACCAGTTTCGAAGTGGCATGGTTGAGACTATAAATGTGTACCGTTCTACGCTAAAAGTAAAGTGCTGGGACAATTTCATACATACTTCCACAGGAGGAGAGACAGCATCCAACGGGTTGGAAACATAAAAATTATCCTTTACTCCTCCAAAAACCAAGATATGCGACATTTCGACCTAAGCAACGTCTTTATCCAGATAAGCATATGCTGGATAAAGACCTTGCTTAGGTCGAAACGTTGCATGTATTGGTTTTTGGATGAATAAAGGATCATTCTTATGTTTTCCAACTCGCTGGATGCTGTCTCTCCTCCTGTGAAATTTTGATACTTTATGCCCTGTGGATTCAGGGGCATGAGGTGTCACATCCTTATGCGTTGAAGGTAGTGCTGCTGGGATCCTTTTCTATTTTTTTTTAACTTTCATTCATACTGTCAAACAGTACACTATTAAAAACAGTTAGAACTGGTGTTTCGCCGCCAGGTTCATACATGTCCCGTATAATGTTTTAAAAGTATAAAAAAAATAATAAAAATATTAAAAGTTAAAATCACCTGCCTTGTGCTGTTTTGAAAATAAAAATATTCAAAAGTTACACATGATTGGTATCACCGTGTATATAAAGGTCTGATCTATCAAAAGATAACATTTATCTCATACACTGAACACTGTAGAATAAGAAAAAACTTCAGTCTACAAAATTGTGTTGTTTTTTTTTTTTGTCATTTCAAGTCCTCAAAAACTTGGAGTAAATAGTGAACCAAAGGATGCATATATCTCAAAATGGGACCAATAAAACTACACTTCAGACCACAAAAACATACCCTCAAGACAGATGGAAAAACCAAAAAGTTATTTGTTGCAGAAAATGGTGGTGCAGTGCAAATTTGAGAAATAGAGAATGTTTGTATTTTTTAATAGTATTAAAACATAACAAAAACCCTAAATATTTGGTATCATTGGTATCGTGCCAACCTGTAGAATAGAGATCATACGTCATTCATACTAAAAGGAGAGCGACATAAAAACAAAACCCCGCAAACATGGTGCAAGTTTTTTCCACACTTCACCCCACTTAGAATTTTATTTTGTTTCCCTGTACATTCTATGGTATGGTCAATGGCACCAATAAAAAAAAAAAAAATCTGGTCCTGCAAAAGTAAAGCATTTAAATTGGTTTGAGGTACAGACTTGGAGTGGGCCATTGCAGCAACTAGATTCTTTTCTTTTTCAGCCATTGTTTTGAAGCTTACCTGCTTCGCTTGGAATTATTGTCCTGTTGCATAACCCAAATAAGCTAAAGCTCTGGCTGTTGGATAGATGGTCTCTTATTGGACTCTAGAATATTTAGGTATACAGTGTTTGTGCTGATTTGCTGTGTTTAGCCATAATAGACACCGCCATGTTTACTAAAAAACAAACATCTACACTTTGGTCTTGTTTCTCCAAAGGGCATTGTTCCAGAAGTCTTATAATTTCTTTAGATTAAACTTTGCAAATTTAATCCATGCTGCCATCTCCTTTTTTAGAAAGAACATGCTTCTTTTCTGGAAAATCCTGCCATACTTGTTCAATTTTTTTTCTAACTGTAGTGTCATGAACTTGAACATTTAACATGCTGAGTCCTGTAGTATCTAATATGCAACTCATACATTTTCTATAATTTCTCTGAACATGCATAGTCTTAAATGCCTTCCAATGGTGAATAATCTTTCATTCTGTAGAATAACACACTTAACATTATATGGAAATGGCCTTATAATGCCTACTAATTCATCGGCAGCAATGTTTGCTGATCTAAGATCATTGCTGAAATCTTTCCTCCTTGGCATGGTGTTAATACATGCCTAAATGCCAATGGATGTCAAACATCCACTTATATGGAGGTGGTCACACATACTGATGATCATTCAATCAAGGTCATACGATTAGCAGAACTGGTTGCTAATTATCATCTTAAATATTAATTAAGCAATAAAGGTTTACTTAATTTTTCACACACTGACTTTGGTATATGTCCCAAATGATAGTTTCAGGTTTTAAACTTGGACCCAAAGGCTTGTATCCAGATAAAAAGGCTGTTTTCCTGATTGGACTAGTCCACCAGAGAGCTGGTGAAACCCCAGAGAGCTGTTCTTACTAAAGTTGCCGTGATTTTATATTTTTCTTGTCTTCCAGGTCTCATGCATGTGGCAGAGGTCAACTTTTCTGCCCACCTAATTTGGGGGTGTATCTACCTACTATATTATATTGAGATTTTACCTACCTGCTATGTAGGCATTGTTAGCATAGATTATTAGACTGAATTTGGTTCAGATTTAGAAGAAAAGTACAGCATGCTGGAGTCACGCGAGTCTGGTGTATCAAAGCACTTCTGTGGCTTATTATTTACAATATAACATTAAAAGGAGCCTCTTTTGGGGGAAGGACAAGGTGCATCCTATACCAATAGAAACAATACCTGTGTAACATATTAACATACCTCCCTCCCCCCTTCACAGATTAAAATTACCAACCCCCAGAGGCAAATGTTCAAAACCAAATGTTTTCTGTTAACCCTCTCAAGAGACTGGGATGGCCCTTATTGTAGAGCTCTTAACCATTTACACTATAAAAGAGACACAAAAGAAGACAAAAGTTGGGTGTACAAAGAAACCCCAAAGCCCCATAACCATCTCGGTGCACTTTTAATTTTTGGGTCACAAGAGCGTTATTATTACAATTTGAGGCGCTATATATGGGGGTTTGTACAGAGTTGTGATAAAGATAGTGAGGTGCTGGAAAATCTAAATCTAAGATATTTGTGTGGCAAATTTTGCAGAGACGAATTGTTCCTGGGAGAAGTCATGGCTGGAGAAGTAATAAAGAAGAGAGCAACTCCCATCAGAGAAGAGGTCACCCGTGAGTTACCGGCTGTAGTTGTCCTGTTATCACATATATGTCTGCGCCTGTGTACAACTGGCAGTTAGTATGTGGTGGTCGCGTGTAGTTATGGTCTGGCAGTATTATTTGATCCGTAGGTAGTGGTATTATTGGTATTAATGTTCTTGGTATAATGGGCTATTATAGTATTGTATTATTTTGAGTTATTTAGCACTGATTTTCAGTATACAGTGTAGACAGCGTCTATGGAAAAAACATAAAATAACATGACAAGAACACATGTTTATTATCTGCTAATTATTATCTGCTGGACCCTGCTACAGTTAACGATGAGCCATGGAAAAAATGCTTCATGAACCCAGCCCTATTGAGCAAAATATAACACAAAGGACCTGGGCTTCGGATGTTTTAGGATCCTAGTAACACCCCTGGAGCACATGTGACTAGAAGCCTACATAAACATGCACATGTACTGCCAAACACAATGAACATGGCCTTGTCATGACACACATTTCCTACTCTTACCAACATTTGAAAATTCAGAAGATTTTGAAATGCAGCCCTTTGTGTGCTGATGATTTTTTTTTCTTTAAAGACATGCCCATTTTTATAGGCCATCCCCTTTTTAACAGGGGATGACCCCACCTCTTTTAATAGGCCGCTTTACACACAAGTCATTTCAGATCCTGCTGTTGTGCCTGTGCTCTCATCTTGATATCTGTGCAAGCACCCAGAAAATTTGCCAGGAGAGTTGACAAGTATAATAGGGCCACATGTATGAAAGTTGTCTAAGTCTAAAATTCACTTTGTGGCTCATAGCAACCAATCAGAGCTTCCCCTTTCATCTTTTCAGAGCACTATATGAAATGAGAGGGGTGCTCTGATTGGTTGCTATGGGCAACAAAGTGAGTTTTAGACCAAGACAGTTTTCATACATGTGGCCCTATGTTATTTCCAGGGAACTATGTTAAGTAAGCAGCCCCCTTCCAAAATACCAAGAAATATATTTAGTTTTAATTTTACCAATATTAAAATTAACATAACCAATAATATATACTGAATATTCAGACGGTTAAAATTGACGGATTATTCTAACCAAAAGGGAATGAACAAAGTGTAAAATCTCTTTTACATAAAAAAGCTTACATATGATCAAAGCATAGCAAACTAATAGTAATATTAATAACCTGTGCTAACAAATGTTTTTCTTCTTGCATTCATTTGAAAATAATTTTCTTCATGTTATATCTGTAGTTAATATATTGACCATCATTATTATTATTCTATACCATTCAAGCACCCTTATTAAATCCATTTACCTGCCTGCATGATATGTGCATTGTAGTGTGTTTTGACAACTAAATTGCTTGCCACTGTAGCTTGAAAGACATATATATAAATAGCGGCAATAGCTTCAAATATATTAAGTCACATAAAAAGACATATCCAGCATATTAATGATATACCTGTTCTAAACTGCAAAGATGAATGTTAACATTTGCACTTTCAAAGAGTTACAAAACCCATACATAATGGTAACAGCCATTTTTGAAGAAGTATTGAAGCTGTTCTTACTAAAGTTGCTGTGATTTTATATTTTTCTTGTCTACAAGGTCTTGTGCATGCGGCAGAGTTATGTGTATGAAGCCTTTATGTCCTATTTACTGCACCATATTTTGAGGTTACTTTTAGGGTATGTTCACACGACGTAATTTCGCCGCATATTTGCACCCTAATACGAGCGAGATGTGTGCTGAAATGACAGTAATCCATAGTTCTCATAGAGAACTATGGATTACGCCTCCTCTCCCCGCTCGTACAATACAATCATATTGTATGAGCAGGGAGATAAATGACATGTCAATTATTCACGGCGAATACGCACCGCGAGTAATGAATGTCAATGGGGCCGGCGGGATTCCGCCCCCCCGCGCCTCGGGAGTGGGCGCGTATTAGCATAAGCTCTCGAAACACACGATGTACTGCGGCGCGTACTGTACGCTTGGCAGTACATTTTGTGAACATACCTTTACATAGAAGCAATATATCTAAAAGAGAATACCTTCAAACCATGACATGGTGCAGCATATTAACATGCTACTTAATGAACCAATATAAATTCTTTGATACAACTAGGAGGCCTAAGCAGCTTTTGTGGTTAACTGGCACAATGTAGCACAGTAGAATGCAAGTTTTTCTTTTTATTGTTATTTACCCTGGTAAAGACTTGGCTTGTTCTTGACTGTTTACTGTTGTCTGCTGCCTACCCTGACCTTCTAACTGTTTCTTGGTTTGTAAGATCTACACAAGCCCTGACATTCTGCCTTTCTCATCCTGTTTTCTGTCTTCTGATTTTGTACTGTAAACTAGTGTGTTCTGGTGAACTGTTCATCAGCAGTTTTTACAGAGACTACTCCAGAGGCTGCAACTAAGGGATTAACCCTTTAGTGCAAATTGCCATACATGGCCTGTTAACGCACACCAATGTACATGTATGGAATTTTGATCACTATAGGAATCTGTCCATTACTGACAGCTAGGACCAGAAATAACTCCCAACCCCGTTGTTGAATCCCAGCTATAGAGTTACAGAGAGGCAGTGGGCTCCATCTGTCCTCCATCGATGTTGTATGGCTGCCCGAATGTGAGAGCTAGCATTCATTTAGAAAACCATGAGTGCCAACATGTAATGTGATATACTGAAGCACAGCATGATCCCCTCCTTTCTCCAAGATGACCACTGCCTTAATAAAGAAAGTGAGGGGAAAGGTGCTGAACTGGCCACGCATGCCTCAACAATGCCACTTTGAAACTGGTAAGTAACGCGCCGGACCGCGCCCCCCCTCCGGCCCCCCCTAGGTTAGGCGCGGCATGACCCTTCACGCTTGGCTGCATGCAAATGAGCTGGCGCACGCTGCGCGTGGCGTGTTGTGGGGTGGTGAGCCCTAAGCGTCGGAGGTATGGGAGAACCTCCTCTTCCGCACAGGATTCAGTGCGCGGCCAAGCAGCAGTGTTGGACTCCCTTGGACGCTCGCTCCTCCTTTAATTTGGCGGACGAGCACGTGAGCTGCTCGGCAGCTCATGCAGCTATAGGAGGCAGACTGGTTGCGGGGCCTCCGGCTCAAGGAGGCCGAGGGGGCCGCGGCTTTGCCGGAGGAAGGGACAAGCTGCAAGCTGGGGAAGAAGAAGGAAATATTTAACATCAAATTTCATTTAACTTGTCTGGCGGATTGGATTATTTATATCCTGTGGTGTCCATGTAATTTGATCTCTATGGGCGAAACTACTTGCGATTTTAAAACCAGGTTGAATAATCATAGATACTCAATTTGGAAAAAACGGCAGGATTTGCCAGTTTCCAAGCATTTCTTGGAGGCTGGATCATCAGGAATGGGATAAACAATGTATGGCAGTTGATCACTCCCTATAACCCACACGGGTAGGTGACACGCAGTCTTTTTATTAAAAAAAAAGGAATTAGAGTGGAACTATAAGACACATACCTTGAGACCGCTGTATTGAATGTTGATTACAAGGTTTTTACCGGTATGTTTAAGTAATGCATTATATATGTAGTTCTCCCCTATTAAATGTTTTTCATCTCTTGTCCTGAGAACTTGAATCAATATTTGAATTAATCTCTTTTTATTGATATATGTTTATTTATTTTTTAGATACTCAACTAAAGCTGATATCGTACTAGGGGATTGCTACGAATTGCTTACTTGTTTTTTCCATTTTCTATGTTATACAAGTTTGTCATTTACCGCTGCAAGAATTGACTTTTACTCATTTTTCAGTACCGCATATATGTTAATAAAATTATAGAAGGTGAGGAGATCACATGGATTGATTATTATGGTGCAATTTTGGGGACCTTGTGCGTTTTTTCCACTTTGTGGAATCTTCTGCACATAGTGTCCTTTAACTGGTCCCTTACTTCCCATTATATGGGTCTGTCTGGGTGCGGTTTGCGCCTGATTAGTCCATATCCTATTTTTGTTTCTATGAGAGACGGTACTGTAACTGGTTTTGCCCGTTTCAAAATGGCATAGTTGAGACCCTTGCATGTCTAATGACATGCGCGAGTCGCGTTCTGACATTATGTGGATTGTGTGATCTAAAGAAAGCTTCTCGGGGCTTGCAGTTGATTGGTTGGCCTTGGCAGTGTGACGATTTTCAGTCATGCGCAATAGATATGCACTCTTTGTTTAACTTTGTTGCTATGGACGCTGTCCCAGCTCCGGCCCTGCTTGCACTATGCCTTCCGGTCATGCGTAGTCAGTCCATGTGAACGCCGCAGCATGTAAGTGTTTACATGAGCTCTTTATTTATTGCTTTTGTTACAGGTAAGCATTGTAGCCTCCGCCCCCTTTTTAAGTATTTTTAATATTGTAACACTTTCTGCACTGTAATTCTTATATTTGTATATGTTATGTTTTACCCCTAAAGATTTCCTCTTACCATGTTTTTTTGATGCACAACATGAATCTATATAAGTATTATAATAGTGTGATGCACTTATTATTTGTAATTGATACCATTATGGGAGTTGTATTTAACCTTGCGTTTTTGTATTGGTATGTCACATGAAGACGCACTGTGAGAGAGCCGAAACGTCGGTTTATTGTTTGCGATGTGTGAATAAACCTTTTTTGTTTTTTTTGAATTATACCTAGTATGCTGCGGTTTTTTCCTCAATTACTTTTTTGAGCTCTTGGCCGGGCTCCTTTTTTTCCGCTGGCACCCCGCTCTTTTTACCATCATTGATGTGCTGCCTTGAGTTTTCTGTGATTATATAAATTATAAATTGTCAGCTACCTCTGTATGCTCATTCAGACAAGGAAGACTGTCAATCACTAATAACACCACCTACTTGACTCCTTAACCTGGAATAATCAGGGCTTTAAGTGAATAAAATAAATGTTACCCCAAATTTTATCCTATGGAGTATTATATAAATCTGTTCAGCTCGTCCTCCTCTGTAACTTAGGTTAACTCTCTACTGTCAGCCAAGCCAATCCTAGAACAAATATAGTTTTAGTTTAGTTATAGTTTGGCATACAGTATAACACAAGTACACAGCATAGAGACAATATTAATACATAAGATACATATAAACCAAGACACCAAACTGGCAACACTAAACCAGCATATAGAGCTAGAACTGGAAATTTACCTTACAGAAAATAAAGCGCACCTAAGCACAAGACCCATGAAGAGAATAAACAAAATGAAGGTCTTAGACGTTGGGAAAGTGATCCAAATATACCTCAGTGTCCCTGGAAAAGACAGAATAAAAACTAGAGACTGTTGTACAAGATCTCAATATATAGTTTTTGCATTATAAAAGTTTGTTCCTGAGAAAATGTAAGAAATAATTCACAAAACCCCTGTTGTTTCATTGACACCTGGTACTCCGATATTACAAACAGGCCCTACTTGTCACATTAATGTGTACTGATTTATATGCGTCTGTTCTCTTAATCTAAGTCCTGTAATGGCCTCTATATTTACTAGTTGCCATAAGCCAAACTTAACTCAATCAAGTTTCTCAATCTATTGAATCACTAGAACGTAACTTTATTTAGTAATAGTAACCACTTAACCTCAATCACACTATTTAAAAACTTGATATCTAACCTCTCAATTTATCACTTTCTAATTGTGAAGAATAGACTAACTTCTATATTCAAGTCCTGGGTGGAACACCACCTATTAGGAGGTAAACCTTCATATATACGACTGATTTACACTAATCTCCAGTAAGGGATCACAAGCATCCTACTTGGGCAATCAAACCCTAATCCATATGAACATACAACATATAAGTTTCCTTGTGATACCCTCTGCAGCGGGGACCACTATGGGGAAGAGGTGAGAAATCACATTTAAAATGCCTGGACCTCCCCAACATCGTTTTCACCAGCTAAACTTGCTTCACCAGGTTTAGAGGTCCGTTCCATGTGGTCCTAAGCTCATTTCCTTTTATATCATGTTAGGTCCGAACACCCTATTCAGGTGCTCACCAATTAATCCACCTGAGAAATCCAACAAAAACCCATTCCACTCCTTTTAAACTCACCTTGCATTCATCACTGATACTAGGTGCTGACTGCTGCTGCCACCTGCCGCCGCATAGATTTTGTGCTAACTACAAATAGAATATATGCAATACAATGTATGCAAATACAATAGAGCATGTATGTAATAATAATATAATAATAATCTTTATTTATATAGCGCCAACATATTCCGCAGCATTTTACAAATTCGAGGGTAAAAGTACAGACATTACACATTAAAAAGTACAAACAGATTAGACAACAAAGATTTGAGGTTGAGTGCCCTGCTCGCGATAGCTTAAACAAACTATTAGGTTGTATGGGGGAAACAAACGGTGAGAAGTGCCCAGTTTACAATGGTCCCGCCATGTTTCGATAAATATGATGGGTTGGTTTACCATGAAAAAAGTATGAACCTGTCCACCCTGGTCAGTACATCGATATACAGATAATGCCTGTTGAGCATCTGCTAACGTCGGGTAGCAAGAAGCCTCATCACTTTGTGCGCCTGACTAGGGATGCACAAGTAGACCTGGAAGTTTTTGGGCGAGTTTTTTTTGTCAGCTACAATGGTCGACATCCGATTATCCTAGGGGAAGAACTGTCGTAACCAGAGAGTGAGATTTTTACTGATTGCGGCGGGCAGCAGGCACCGGGTTTTGAGCAATTTGCGGTGATAGGTGGTGTGTGGCCTCCTTGGCCGGCGGAGTGGAGCGGACGCCGGTGATTCGGAACTTGGCTATTTTGGACTGTTTTCCAATTGTGGTGGCGGTGGAGTTATGGTGGGAGCAGTTCCGTAACCGGAAAGTCGTTTCCTTTTTGTGATAATCCGGTGTTGGTGTACAGTCCATCATAACCTTCACCTCGCGTCGACTCCTCCGTGGTGCGTTATATTACGGGTACAGTGAGTGCAGTGCGCTGCACTGAGAATTAAATTCCTGGTGCGGTCGTAACAATTCCCGGTTTTAGGAATTTCGTTGGCTGACTCTCTTTCTCGATTGCAGAGGACCCACAGATCCGAAGCATGCCGCCTTCGGGGCTTCATGTGCGGGAAGATTGCCCGAATCACCTTTGTCCGTGGCCGTCGGGACGCCAGCCGCCTGATTCGTGTCATCGCTGTGCAGCGGGGACGTGGCCCGTACAGGCAGTGTGGGTGCAATGGGCTGACTGGATCAGGACATTGGGTATTGGTGACTTCGGATGATGATCGTATAGGGGCCTTGTTGTGTATCTCTGGCAAAATCCAGAAGGAATGGTGGAGTCATTGGTTAGAGTTGCCAGATTTGTGGCGGGTTTGGCCTTTTAGGTTCAGGATGCGGAGTCTACGGGACTTGACAAAGACTTTGTCGCGGGGGGGGTGGGCCCGAGCCTTGCGGGGTTATAAAAAAGGGCGGACCCGCAGAGATACCAGGAGGGGCCGGTGGTCTTTGCGCTCCTGTTAGCGGCGTGTCGGTCCTTGTGAGGAGGTGCTTTCATCTGGGAAGAAGGGTGACTTTGAAATTTCGCCTGCTTTTGCTCTGCCTTTTTTGGGGGGCCCTGAAAATAGGGGAGCAGTGTCCCCTAGTCGGTGCAAAGGGGGAGTGGTCCAGGCTGAGTGATGGGGAGGTTAGCGGGGGTGAGGTCTAGATTTTTGATCGCCGATCTAAAACGGACCAGGCAGGCAAGGGAGAAAAGAGTGGTCTTGATGGCGGGTTCCCTTGGCACTTAATGTGCCCAGTATAGCAGAGTGGTGGGCGTTCGGGCCTTGACGGAGTTCTCTGCGGGCCGCTCCCTGGTCTTCACGAGGATGGGTCTTTCGTGCGCGCGATTTTCAGTTCAACGGCAGTTTTTAGGAATGATGACGTGGTGTGCATTAGGTTTTAGACCCAAAGGGTTTCGCACCGCCAAAAAAAAAAAAAAACATTGATTTTTTCGAATTGGGGCAGTCGCCACAGAAGCTGCTGGCTGGGTTTGAGCCATGAGGTATTGTGCGCAGGATAGGTCGGTGGGAGTCCGATCTGTACAGTACTTTATGTCCGCCCACACTTGGTGACAAGGAATGTTGTGGGGATAAAGGAGGGATGCAGAACGAGGGTTTGTTTTTTCATTCATGCAGTTGTGGTTTTTTGTATTTTATAGAACAGTTCCCCCTCTCCTCGTCTGTACCTGGTCAACTCGTACGTCTAATATGGGGAGCGAAGCGGGCGGGAGCTTCGCCCGACTTGGGCATCAGTTGGGGATACCGAGGAATGTGGCGTCAGTGCGGTGGTTGGTAATGGCGAGGTATAGGCGGTGAGGGGGTTGTCCCGAACAGTCATGCGCTTTGCAGGCCATTGGTTAGACCTCCGGATGTCCTGGTATGTACATTAAGGGGGGAATGATTTTGGTTTAGTGACCTCTATGGGAGCTGAATTCGTAGTATCAAAGGGGGATTTTTTGGCGTTTGGTGGCAGAATTTCCGAGATGGATGTGTATGGTCCGGAACCATCGTGAACCCAACCAGACCCCCCCCACCCCCACCCCATATCACTGAGGGGAGTCGCTCTGGGATAGTTAAATCGGGCGAGAGTAAAAGAAACCGGGGCGCGGTGGCCGTTTTCGTGGCCAGGAATGGTGGTTGTTTCAATTTCGCATATTGAGTTTGATTCGGTGAGAGGAAATATGTGGAGATCAGACTGGGGTTCACCTGACGTCAGTGGCCTTGATTTGTGGGCTTAGGTATACAGAAGGCATCGAGTGGCAATTTGCTTGGTGGGGGGCCCGCGAAGCATGAGGTTTCATGGCATGCTCCCTGGTGGCGGCAGGTGGTGTTGGGAGTTGGATGAGGAATTTGGTGATGGAGTCCATTAGGTATATGACTCCTCAGTTTTTGTCTACTTACCCTTGCCTGGCGAATGTGGGTCTCTTTCAGGCATGGTATCCCTGGAGAGCTGAAATGGTGAGCCATCTAGTATAGGTTTTTTGGACCTCCGATCAGTGAATGGATGTGCGGGCTGGGGGGGTAGGAAGCTTTGTCTGTGGTTTGTTTTTTTTCGGGGATTTTTGGTGTTCGCCAGGTCTATTTTAGCTCCAAGGACCTCTGCCCCAGTGATGCACGTTGTTGCCTGGTTACTGTTGTTTTGATTTTTGGTTAATGATTATGTATTTATTAGATGGTTATTTATGTATATATTGTTATATGCAAATAAAGGTTGTATGTTGTAATTTCTTTGTTAATAAACGGCTGCTGTGGCCATTTCAATCCTAATCGGTGGTCGTGAGTATTTATTTCATAGAAGGGCGGTCACCGAGCAGCGCGGTAAGCAGGTAGAAGGGATGGGGTTCGGGGGTTTAGGGTGGGATGGTTTTGTTTTGTGCGCAGAGCAAGCCTCAGTGGTGCTCAGGGTCATGGATGTGTACCACAGTTTCACACCAAACGTTTGGTGCATTTCTGGCCATCGACAATTCTGTATTCTTTCTGGGCCCCAATATGGCCCCGCGGTGCTTTGAAAAGTGTTGTGCCTGGTGCAGATTGCTCCAAGTTTTGCCATACATCTATAGAATAGGGCTATAACTGGCTCAAAACATGCCAAAAAATGCCGTAGTCCCGTTCATACATAAATTAGTATTTATCCATATTAACCTTCTGCATTCTATGTTGTTGCATGACATTAACAACAATCTCCATCAGTAGCTATATTTCCTACCTCCTCACCTTGACTCTGCACTCTTGGTATTGCCACTTATAATTTAAAAAAAAAATTCCACATACATTATATGTAAGAATGGTACAGAGAAAGTTTTTCTGGTCACATTAGGTAGTTTTAGTGGGATGTACTAGTGGTTAAAATCAACATAAAAAAAAATGTGCCAAAAGTCTGTCTAATCTTTTGTCAAATCCATGTGTTAATTTTGAAGACCACACCAAAATACTAAACACTCGAGAAACTAAAAGTACGCATGTGTAAATACCCTAATATGTTAAGTGCTGGTAAGAAGAAGCTGCTTTCCTAGTGGCACCAATACTAATCTTCAGGGCTTCACAAAACACAAGATTAACTCTGCAGCCGTTTGTACATAAGGATCCACATGATGGGACTGATCTACTGCACATATGTGACTACTGACACTTTTAGTCAGGGGCATAGCTAAAGACTGATACAAATCTTCAGCTTGGGCCCTCCTAACCCTGGATAAGGGCTGTGGACCACTACTTTTCAACAACAGGTTCCCTACCTGATGTTATTGATGTCTTTGGTGTAGTGACAATAATTTTCACTTAAGGGGATTGTCTAATAGAAGAAAGTTTATTTGAAATGGGTCCAGGCAGCATAAAAATAAAGGAAAACAAGTTATACAACCAAAATGCAGAACGCCGCTGAAAGAAAACTCGCTCCACCGATGACTTTGCCTCATACAAACAATCACTTACATACATTTAAATCTGCACTCCCCCCTCAGCCAAACAGGACTATTTCACCAACCTCATATCCTCCCTGTCCCACAACCCCAGATAATTATTAAAAAACCTCAACTCTCTCCTCCGCCCACCAGCACCACCTCCCCATCCCTCCTTTCAGCATCGACTTTGCCATTCATTTCCCTCCAGAAGATCAACCACATCAGAGAAAGTTTTAAGCCCGCAGTCCCCACCACCCTCCTCTACTCTTGCAAACTGCCCCTTTCCCCCTTAACCTGCTTCTCCACTGTCACTCATAATAACCTTTCCTCTCTACTGTCCAAATACAACCTCACTACCTGTAGTCTGGACCCACTGCCATCCCACCTCATCCCAGACCTCAGTGCTTCTATCATCCCAGCCCTCACCCATCTCTTCAACCTATCACTAACCTCTAGCATCTTCCCTTCGCCTTTAAACATGCTACTTCAACGCCAATCCTTAAAAAAAAAAACCCTTGACCCCTCCTCTCTGTCCAACTATCGCCCCATCTCACTGCTCCCTTTTGCTTCCAAACTCCTCGAACAGCACGTCTATCTTAAACCCTGTCCTCCCACCTCCCCTCCAATTTCTTCTTAAACCCACTACAATCTGGTTTCCGACCCCACCACTCTCCCGAAACCGCCCTAACCAAGGTCACCAATGACCTAGCAACTGCCAAAGCCTCACGCCACTACTCTGTGCTCCTTCTCGTAGACCTGTCCTCTGCCTTTGACACTGTCGACCATTCCCTCCTGCTACAAATCCTCACCTCCCTCGGCATCAACGGACTTGGCTTTTTCCCTTTTGGATCTCCTCATACCTCACTGATCGGACATTCAGCGTCTCTCATTCTCGCTCCACTTCCTCTCCCCGGCTCTCTCTGTTGGTGGCCCTCAGGGGTCAGTCCTGGGTTTCCCCTACTCTTCTATCTTTACAACTCTTGCCTCAGTCAGCTCATAGCCTCACATGGCTTTCATTACCAGCTGTATGCTGATGATACCCAACTTTACATCTCCGGCCCAGATGTCACTTCTCTACTCTCCCGGATCCCTGACTGCCTGTCCTCCATTTCCTCCTTCTTCTCCTAAAACTAAATGTGGAGAAAACAGAACTAATCATCTTTCCACCATCCAACTCTACCCTTTCCCCTGATCTCTCTATCTCAGTCAACGGCTGTACACTCTCACCTGTACCGCAAGTCCGCTGCCTTGGGGTAATCATTGACTCCGCTCTATCTTTCAAACCACACATCCAAAACCTCACCTCTGCCTGCCGCCACCACCTGAAAAACATCTCTCGCATCCGCTCATTCCTCAACTATGACACTACAAAAATGCTGGTCCATGCCCTTGTCATCTCCCGCCTAGACTAAATGCAACATCCTTCTCTGTTTGGCCTCCCATCTAGCACACTTGCCCCCCTTCAAACAATTCTCAACTCCGCTGCCCGTCTTTTTCCACCTCTCTCCCCGCTACTCCTCTGCCTCTCCCTCTGTCAATCTCTTCACTGGCTCCCCGTTGCCCAGCGAATTAATTTCAAGTTGCTAACTATGACCTACAAGGCTCTCCATAACCTCTCCCCTCTATACATCTCTGCCCTAATTTCCAAATATCTCCCCCAGCAATCTCCACTCCTCACAGGACTTTCTCCCCTGCTCTCGCCTTATCAGCTCCCTCACACAACCGTCTCCAAGACTTCCCCGTGCTTCACCCACACTCGGGAACTCACTGCCCCAACACATCAACTCTCCTCCACTTTCACCAGCTTCAAAGCAATCTGAAAACCCCATTTTTCAGGTTTTGCAAAACCTACAATAACCGTGCTGTCACTACCCCTCCCAAACAGTCGCCCCTTCCTCCTTTCTTTCCCCCTTTTTTGTAGTTTGTAAGCCCTCACGGGTAGGGGTCCTCTCTCCCTCTGCGTGCCAATTGTCATTAAATTTTATCATTGTATCGGGGGGACGGCTGGGTAGTGACCCCGCCGGGCCCACCGCAAGCGATGGTGCTAACCATCCCGGGGAAGGGAATCTAAGTACCCCCCGGGTTTTTTCACCAGAGCCCGCCCCCAAAGCAGGTGCTTGCTGCGGGTGAGGCACCAGGGCACCCCCCTGGGCGTGAAAGCTTTCGGGTTTGCGGCCGAGGTGCGCTTGGGAAGAATCGTAGTTTCCGCGAATCGTGTCGTGGGGAGGAGAAGGTCATGGCAGGCGGGGGGCCCCAATGGTTGTGGTCGTGGGGCGGGAGGAGGGCAGGGCAGGGGCAGAGGTTTGGGGTCGGGGGAAAATAGCGAGAGGTCGGGAAATGGTAAAACAGGAATACACTTTTTGGGAAAGCTTTTCTAGGCTCGGGGCAACGTAGATCCCCAGCAGGGGAAAATGCGTGGGGGGCAAACTTAATTTGGAAACAGCGCCCCGGTAATTTTTCCCAATTACCGGCGCACTGTCCTTAAAAAACACAGGGGGCGACTGCGCACGTGCTAGGGGGGGGCGCATGCGCATTCCGGCCGCAGGGGAGAGGGACCCGAAAGGGACGAGGCCCTGGGGGGGATGGGAGGGTTTTGCCCCGGGGAGGCCGTGCGGCCACGGCGCCCCCGTCCCCCCGGGGCCCTATGGGAACCGGGTGCGACCGCGGTCCGGCCACGGACCGCACCAACCCCTTTCAACTCGTTTGACTATTTATGATGTAACCCCCCCGAAGACAGCGCCCTGGAACCAATGGCGCTTTAAAATAAATAATAATAATAATAAAAAAAAAATGTCGACCCCCTTTTGCCCTCCGTCCGCCCCAAAGAAGAAAAATTATTAGTGGGGGGAACAGGAAAAAAAATGCAATTTGTGTCTTTCTTTTTTGGATTTAGTTTTTGTTGGAATTTACACTGAACAGTTTAATTGACATGTTATCTGTATTCTGTGAGTCAGTACAAGGGCCACATTATCAGCGCGTGTCACCACTTTATAGTGACTAGTGTTGAGCGAGTTTTATCGACAAAGTTGAAATCGGCATGGTTTTTATGGTGATCGAAATTTCCAGATCATGTGATAATTTTAAAGGGTTTAAAAAACTGTGCATCATCTATTTAAAATTGCGCCTTTTTCGGCGCTTCCTGTAAATTTTTTTCGGCCACCAAATCAGATTACAGAATAGAGCAGGGTGAGATGTGTGTGAGACGTCAGGCCTGGGAGTTGTATTGTTGCTATGGGCTGGAAAAATCACATGACCTCCCTTTTACAAAAGAACAGCATTTCCTGTTTCAGCCTCAGTGTCTCTCAGCGTCTCATAGGGATAGGACCTGCGCTCTGCCTGTGGCCAAACAGCTCAGCGAAATTAGTCTATTTCTGCACAGAGAAACCTCTACTATTAGCTGTGATCGCCGGGGACCCGTCATGGGGGACGCGGGTGCGACCGCGGTCCGGGCCACGGACCGCGGCGCAACCCGTTACAGTACCCCCCCCCCCCTTAGGCCTCCCCACCTTTTTAGGCTGCAGGAATCTGAGGATGAGATCCCGATTCAGGATGTTGGATTCAGGCTCCCAGGATCTCTCCTCGGGTCCGAAGCCCCTCCAATCCACGAGGAAGAAACGTCTCCCTCTGACCGTCTTCATAGCCAAAATGTCCTTTACCTCGAAGATGTCAGTGGATTCGGCTACTGGGGAAGGCGTCACTTTCTTCCGAGAGAACCGGTTCAGAACCAGAGGCTTAAGGAGGGATACATGAAATGCGTTGTGGATCCGGAGAGATGGAGGCAAACAAAGCTTGTATGTCACAGGGTTCAACTGCCGAAGAACGGGGAGACGCCGGCAGCTTCCGAGTTCCGATGGTTATACGCAAATTCAGCCCACGGGAGCAGCTCGGTCCAGTTGTCCTGAAGTCCGGACACAAAGTGGCGCAGGTATTCTCCCAGAACCTGGTTCACTCTCTCCACCTGCCCATGGGACTGAGGGTGATATGCCGATGAAAAGTCCAACTTGACTTGCAGACGGGAGCATAAAGCACGCCAGAATCGGGAAACAAATTGAACACCGCGGTCGGAGACAATGTGAGAGGGTAGTCCATGAAGCCGGAAGATATGCCGGAAGAAAAGATTAGCCAATTGTGGGGCAGACGGCAGGCCAGGGAGAGGCACAAAGTGGGACATTTTAGAGAACCGGTCCGTCACGACCCAGATGACTGAATTCCCAGAGGAGACTGGTAGGTCTGTGACGAAGTCCATTGCTATGTGAGTCCAAGGGATCTCCAGCACCGGCAGCGGATGCAAGAGACCTGCGGGCCTGTGGCGTGGGACCCTGTTCCGAGCACAAGTGACACAGGCAAGGGTGAAGTCCTTGACACCCTGTGCTAGAGTTGGCCACCAGTAGTGCCGCGAGATCAAAGCATAAGACTTCCGAGCTCTGGGATGGCCAGCCACAAAGGAGCTATGCCCCCACTCCAGAAACTTCCTCCTGAGTGCCAGCGGCACGTAAGTCTTGCCCGTAGGAATGTTTTGGAGACCTGCGGGAGCCACGTGAACCAACTGTTCGGGGGAAATGATGTGTTGTGACACGGGTTCTTCACCGACCACGTCCGAGGCACGAGAGAGGGCATCAGCCTTGACGTTTTTCTCAGCAGGCCGGAAATGTATACGAAAATCAAACCGAGAAAAAAAAAAGAGACCACCGGGCTTGGCGAGGGTTAAGACGTTGGGCCGTCTGAAGATACAACAAATTTTTGTGGTCTGTAAAGATGTCGATTGGGTGACGAGCCCCCTCCAGCAGATGTCGCCACTCCTCTAGGGCTAACTTGATGGCCAAGAGTTCCCGGTCCCCAATGGCATAGTTCCGCTCAGTCGGCGAAAAGGTCTTAGAGAAGAACCCACATGTGCGAATCTTGCCTTTGGAACTTCTCTGTGTGAGGACCGCCCCTGCCCCCACGGAAGAGGCATCCACCTCCAAAGAGAACGGTCTCTCGGAATCAGGCCGGACCAAGACAGGAGCAGTGGAGAAGGCCGTCTTTAGATCCACAAACGCCTTCTCAGCCTCCGGAGGCCAACATCTCGGGTTCGCATTCTTCCTAGTAAGGGCCACGATAGGAGCCACCAAGGTGGAGAAGTGGGAAATAAATTGCCGGTAATAATTTGCGAAGCCCAGGAAGCGCTGTATCGCCCAAAGACCGACAGGACGGGGCCATTGTAGCACCGCAGAGAGTTTTGCCAGGTCCATCTTTAGGCCTTCAGCCGAGACTATGTAGCCGAGGAAAGGTAGGCTGGTCCGATGGAATAAACATTTCTCCAGCTTGGCGTACAGTCGGTTGCTGCGCAGACGTTGCAGAACCTGGCGTACTTGGGCCCGGTGAGTCTGAAGATTAGGGGAGAAAATCAGGATGTCATCTAGGTACACTATGACGCAGGTGTACAAGAGATCCCGGAAGACATCGTTGACGAGTTCTTGGAACACCGCTGGAGCGTTACAGAGCCCAAAGGGCATCACGAGGTACTCAAAATGTCCATCTCGGGTATTGAACGCCGTCTTCCACTCGTCCCCCTCCCGAATTCTGACGAGGTTATAGGCTCCTCGCAAATCCAACTTGGAGAACACTTTAGCCCCCTTGAGACGGTCAAACAGCTCTGAGATCAGTGGGAGAGGGTAGCGGTTCTTTACGGTGATCTTATTTAGACCCCTGTAGTCTATACACGGACGGAGGGAACCATCCTTCTTCTGCACGAAGAAAACCCGGCTCCAGCTGGGGAGGAGGACTTATGAATGAATCCTTTCTGCAGGTTCTCCCGAATGTAGGTCGACATGGCCTGAGTCTCTGGCACGGACAGCGGGTAGACCCTCCCCCCGGGGTGGACTGGTTCCTGGGAGGAGGTCAATAGGACAGTCGTAAGACCGATGTGGTGGCAGTGAATCGGCCTCTTTCTCGGAGAATACATCCCCAAAGCCCTGGTACTCGGCCGGCCGGCCTGGCAACGGCTTGATAAGCGGAGGCGGAGAAGTGGTAGGCACCGGGCGTGGTATCTCCAAGCAATGGTTCTGGCATTCCGATCCCCAACGCAGGACTTCGCTTGTCTTCCAATCGAGCGTAGGGGCGTGACGTTGCAGCCAGGGAAGCCCCAAGAGGATCGCCGAGGAAGCACGGGACAGAACGTGGAACCCGATCTTCTCCTTATGTAGCGCCCCCACACGGAGTGTCACCGGCCGGGTTACGTACTGGATGGGGTCACTGAGGAGCTCCCCACTGACCGAAGAAATAAGCAGAGGCTTCTCCAGCCGGACAACAGGTATGCGGTACCGGGTTACCAATGAGGCAAGGATGAAGTTCCCGGCAGAGCCTGAGTCCAGGAAAGCAGAACTCCGGAACGACGGACCAGCATCAGTGGTCACCTCCACTGGCATCAACAGACGTGGAGAGGGGGAAACTGCACCTAGGACCGCCTCTCCTACGGCTCCTAGGTGTGAGCGTTTCCCGGACGCTGGGGACGTAGCGGACAGCTTCTGCGGAAATGGTCCGGGCTGGCGCAGTAGAGACATAGCTTCTCGGTTCGGCGACGGTTCAGCTCCTGCTCTGATAACTGGGCCCGGTCCACTTGCATGGGTTCCACCTCAGAGGCTTGAGGGGACAGCAATGGAGGATGCTGGAAAACCGGGGCCAGGTGAAACCGCCGACGGGGGCGTGCAGAGTCTCTTTCCTGCCGCAGCTCTTCCTGCCTCTCTGCGAACCTTATATCAATCCGAGTTGCTAGCAGGATTAGTTCACTCAGGGAGGACGGGAGGTCTCTTGCTGCCAAAGCGTCCTTTACCCGGCTGGACAGGCCCTTTTTGAAAGTGGCACAGAGGGCGGCATCATTCCACGTGAGCTCCGAAGCCAGGGTACGGAACTGTACCGCATAGTCACCCACCGAGGAGTCGCCCTGACGAAGGCTCAAGAGGGCGGTCTCAGCAGAGGAAGCACGCGCCGGCTCCTCGAAGACGGCGCGGAATTCCTGGAGAAAGGTCTGTAGATCCGCAGTCACAGGATCATTCCTGTCCCAGAGGGGAGTCGCCCAAGCCAGGGCCTTCCCGGATAGTAGGCTCACCACGAAGGCCACTTTAGACCTCTCCGAGGGAAACTGATCCGCCATCAGTTCTATGTGCATCGAGCACTGGGTAATGAAACCCTGGCAGAGCTTGGGATCCCCGGCAAAGCTGATGGGTAAGGGGAGCCGAAGCTTGGGTCCCATGGTAGCCAATGGAACGGCTGACGTAGATGGAGTCACCGACGGGGCCGCAGGTGGAGACTGTTGCTGGGATGCGAGGAGCTAACGCATCATGGCGTAGAGCTGGCCCAACTGCTATGCCTGTTGTGCGATTTGCTGCGACTGCTGGGCAACCAACGTCGTAAGATCCGCGATGCTTGGCAGGGGCACCTTGGCGGGATCCATGGCTGGATCTAACTGTGGCGGCTGGGTAGTGGATCCGCCGGACCACCGCAAGCGATGGTAGCTAAGCCACGCCAGGGAACGGAATCTAAGTAGCCCCCGGTTTTCACCAGAGCCCGCCGCAAAGCAGGATGGACTTGCTGCGGCGTGAGGCTACCAGGTCGTCCCCCCCTGACGTGACTTGCTTGCGGTGGCGGCCGAGGTGCAGCGTGGTACAGAATCGTAGTCCGAGAATTGTAGTCGTGGGCAGGCAGAAGGTCAGGGCAGGCGGCAATGGTTCGTGGTCGTGGACAGGCAGAAGGTCAGGGCAGGCGGCAGAGGTTCGGAGTCGGGAAACGTAGCGAGAGGTCTGGTACACGGTAAAGCAGGAATACACTTTAAGGAACGCTTTCTCTATGGCTCGGGGCAACGTAGATCCAGCAGGGAAGTGACGTGGGTGCAACACTTATATAGGAACAGCGCCCGGTAATTACCCAATTACCGGCGCACTGTCCCTTTAAATTCACAGGGACGAGCGCGCGCGTGCGCTAGGGGGCGCGCATGCGCATTCCGGCCGGCAGGGGACGAGGACCGGATGGGAGCGAGGCCAGGTGGGTGGATGGGAAGGGTGCCGCCGCGGCCAGCCGTGCGGCCCGCGGCGCCCCCCCCGTCCCCGCCGGGGACCCGTCATGGGGAACGCGGGTGCGACCGCGGTCCAGGCCACGGACCGCAGCGCAACCCGTTACAACTCGTTTGACGTATGTTATGTATGTAACCCCCTCGAATGTACAGCGCCCTGGAACCAATGGCGCTTTAAAATAAATAATAATAATAATTAAAAAAAAATGTCTACCCCCTTTTGCCCTCCGTCCGCCCCAAAGAAGAAAATTATTAGGGGGGGAACGGGAAAAAATGCAATTTGTTTTTTCTTTTTTGGTTTTTAGTTTTTGTTGGTTTTTACACAAACAGTTTAAAATTTTTTTATCTGTATTTTGTGAGTCATACGGGGGCCCCCTTATCACGCGTGCACCACTTTATAGGGGACTAGTGTTGGCGAAAAGTTTAAATCGGCATGGTTTTTTTGGATCAAAATTTTCAGATCACATAATTAAGGTTAAAATCTGTGCATCACTATTAAGTGCCCCTTTTTTTCGGCGTTTCCCTGTAATTTTGGCGGCCGAATCAGTTTACAGAATAGGCAGGTAAAAGGTGTGTTGTACGTCAGAGGGGGATTTTTTTGGGCTCGCAAATTAGTCTATTTCTGCACAGAGAAACCTCTATTTTACTTGACCCTTCCAATTTAGTTAGTTTACGATTTGAAGTTTTATTAGTACTAGAGCATTTTAAAGCGCATTTTTCCGTGTAAATTCAGGGCGGTGGAGGGGGGGGGCCCCCCGGGGGGCGAACAAGAAAGTTTATCTATAAAAACACGGGAAATAAAGTTCACAAAGACTTAGTTAGACTTTGTATGGAATATCTTTATTATTAACAGTTTGCATTGAAATATTTCCTGGATTTTGGGCAGCCGAATTTTATATTGGTTTTACACATCATTTCTGTAACTGCAGGTCTCTTTTTAGCTGCAAAACTCCATTTTTATTATCATTACATTTCAGATAGGTGTTCATTTTAAATTTTTACCCCTTACCCTGTGACTGTTATATATCCCCCTTTCAGTTAAAATTAAAATCCGCAATTTGAGTCAGCACAGGTTGTTTGTTCCCAAAAATCCCGGTATCGCAAAACATAACATTATGTTTTTTTGTTTTTGCCACCCGCATTGTTCATTGACGCAGCTCTCGTAAATCTTAAACAAATTTATATTCCCCAAAGGGTGAAGAAAGGGTGAAAAAATACCGTTTATTAACCAAAAACAAAAAATTACGTGTTTTTTGATTTTTGCGCCCCCAGAAATTGTTCTTTGACCAGCATCTAGTAAATTTAAAACAGCAATTCATATTACCACGGGAAATTTGAAAGGTGCAAAAAATACGTTTATTATAAAAAATAACAGTTATTTTTTTTTTTGATTTTGCACACCCCACTTGTTTTTGAGGCATTACTTAAATTTTTAAAACAGCAATTCTATATTCACCACGGGTAAATTGAAAGGTGCAAAAAATTTTGTTATTATCCCAAAAACAAAACAGTTCGTGTTTTTTGACTTTTGCACACCCCAGCATTTTCATTGAGCAGCTCTACGTAAATCTTAAAAACAGCATTCTATATTCCCACGGTGATTGAAAGGTGCAAAAAATATTTTTTTTATAAAAAAAAAACTAACATTACGTGTTTTTTGCTTTTCGCACCCAGCATTGTTCATGACGCAGCATCTACGAAAATTTTTAAAAACAAAAATTCTTTTTCACCACAGGTGAATTGAAAGGTGAAAAAAATAGTTTTTTATACCAAAACAAACAGATACTGTTTTTTGGACTTTTGCCCAGTCCAGATTTGTTGATAGACCCCTTGCAGTTAAATTTGAATCCACAATTTTTTTTTTGATTAAGGGGATTTGAGAATAGCTGTGTTTTGCCGTCTTTTAAAAGGATTTTCCCCAAAATTTTCCCATCCCTTTCCAAAATTTTTTATTCGAACATGGAGCGAAATGCAGGTGGTAAGCGAGCAATGAGGGGGTAAAATGGGGTAGAGGAGAGAGAAGGTCTCCTTCCGTGTGGCGACAAAACGATGCCAGGGTCGTCATTTTTGCGGACCGTGGCCTGTCATCGCTGGGTCAGGGCCCTGTGAACAAAGTAACGAACATCGTCCCCAAATTGCCCTTTCAGGGGTTAATCACCTGATTAGCAGTTTACCTCCTCGTCCTCGCAGCACGGCCAAAATGTCGTTCCTTCATCACACCCGCCCCAACACGAAGCGCCCAAAGTTAAACGTTTTACCACCACGTGGATAATCCATTGTTGAAGACCTCTTTGATGAAAAATCGGTTGGGGGTCAGAAGGGGCATTTTAAAAGATCAAGAGGATGATTTATCTGCTCTGACCCAGTTACTGATACCATCAGAGGGGGTGAAAAACCCGGTCAATCGGAAAAAAACCCGGGGGTGGCGGCAAGTTTTTGCAGTGCCCCTTCTTGTAGTCCGCATTTTGGATGAGAAAGCGGGACGCCAAGTCCCTGTTTGAGATGATATGATGACGACTTGGGGACCCCTCCGGGTTTTTTTCCGCAGAATTTGCTTGCGAGCGTTTATCATGGACGGGGGAGGAAGATGTGGGGTTGTGTCAAAAAGGGTCCCGCCAAAAAAGGGGGAGGGGGGTGCAGAAAGGTCCGCTGATAGATTCCCCCAGCCCGGTCAGCGAAAAACCTCTCCTCGTTATGCCGTCAAAAAGGCCCCAGGACCTCCAAGCCGGGGCCCTTCTTTGAGAAGCCTTTTGTTTCACCACGAGTATACCGTTTTTGTTTGGTAAAACGCATAAGTAGAGGCAAGAACCTTAAGTGGTTAACCACCCCCAACATGTCTAGTCACATGCAGCGAATGAAGAGTTGAAATGGAGGAACACTTGGCCAAAAAGGCCGCCCCGACCCGGGCCTCCAACCACGTAAACACCTCTGTTTCCCCTCTCCTCCTCCCCACCCCCAAGGTTCCTCAGCTCCCCATGTCTCTCAAGTCATGATCAGGATCACCCTCGTTCAGCTCCACCGTCACCCAGTCCACCGCACCACCAAAGACCCATCTCCCCTTCTCCTTCCGCCGTTTAAGACCTGCACCCCTTTTACAGGGCCTTTAGCCAGCCAGCCTTCTGTTTCCAGGTTTGGGACAGAAGAAACACTTTCCCCAAACCATCCCAAACCCAAAAAACCTAAATGGGGGGCATTGCCAGGCTTTGGCCCTTTGGGAAAAGTTGCCTTTCCGTCTGGGGGGACACAGATGGGTTCCGCCACGTCAGGGCCCCTCCCCTCCCCCCCAATACCAGATGCGAGCAGGCTTTTCTTTGCCAAAAAACCCATCCCTCCCTGGCCAGCCACGTGTCTCTAAAATTTCAAGCGCGTTGTTGCATCTTGTCCAAAAGCCCATCTCACCACCGACACAGGGGACTGTAAGCACGGCCAAGGCCCGCTAAAATCTCTGTACAGTCCGGGTGAGTGGGGGGATGCTCGGGGGGGCGGTGGCTCTCAGGCCGGGGACGCTTTAAAACCGCGGGGTTCAGGCTCTTTCCCCCAAGGGGGTGGCATCAGTTCCCCAAAACACCAGGCCGTGGGTTTAAAAAAATCTGCCTTGGAACCGCCACCACAGGGCAGGAGGTGGCGGCCCAAGCAACCCAACCGAGGCCTGGTGGGTGAAAAAAACCTTTTGCCAGGGGAAGGGTGGGTGCCGGGTAAGGGGAAATTGTGGCCCCCTTGGGTCGGTAGGCTGGAGCACATCCCCTTTCCTGGGGAAAATTTATGACCCTTGGTCCAAAAATTTTAAAAAGTACCCCCGGGTTTGGACTGCCCTGCTGAAGAAGGTCGGGGTCTGGACCACTTCCCCCCATTCGCACCCGGGTTCGTCCCGCCTGGCGCGTTGCAGCGTCACTCGGGCCCCCCCAAACAAACCCTCCACGCTGGGGGGTTTTTACCCTCCACCCTGCTCCCTTTATTGTGGCAGCAGCGCAAAGCCATTAGCAGTCGAAGGACACAGGGCCTTACAAGCAGCGGTTTGGCCCCGGGGTTTAACCACCCAAAGTGAGAGGTGGAAAAGAGCTCTGCCCTCCTTGCCAGTTTTGAAAAGCCCCCAAAAAGGTCTGAGACAATGCCCTGTAGCAGACATTTTGGTGATTTTAGTTCTGGGAACGATCGTTGGGGCATTTAAACAACAGGTCCCCCCAGCGCGGGGAGGGAGCGGACCAGATGCGGGCACGGAGCCTTTCCTCCCTAAATCCCCAAGGCCCCACAGTTTCACAAAATTTATTGGTCTTTATTAGGCATGGTTCGGGGTCCAGAGCTATGAAAAGGGGGCGATCAGCTCTCAGGGTGCTAATCTCAGGCAATCAGGGGGTGTTTGAAACTGTGCCGGAGGCAGGGAGGGGGGAGAGAAGGAGGAGGAGGAGGAATTTCCAACCCGATGTTACCGACGTCCGCCTGGAAAGAGGTTGGCGCGAATTTAGGCGGAGGGGAAAATGAGGAAGATCAGTTTGCTTGGGAAATCAAGGCTCCCATCTCTACAGAGTGCTTGGTGCTCCATTTCTCCAACATGATCCCGCATTAAAGCCCCAAAATGAACAACGTTACGGGGGGCCCCCCCTGGGGCCCCGGGACAAAACAAAAAATCAGCCTTTCCTTCCACCCCCCCAAATAGGAGAAATGCAGGGGAAAGGAGACCTTGCTGATTGATCAACGGAACACTTTGCATTGCTTCCGTTCCCCAAATGTCAGGTGGGGGAAAAACATCAGCGACGTGACACAGTAGAGTGCCAAATAGGGTCGGCAGCAGCGGGAAGGTGGCAGAAACCTAATGGGGGGCCTCTGGCAATCTTTTTTACCCCCTCACCAACCATGCAAAGCAGGGCACACATCCAACACCAAATACTTAAAAACATGGGCACGACTATCTGCGTCTCAACACCGATGTTTTTTTCATGTGTTCCGGACCCAATAGACTTCTGGGATCCAAAATGGCGAATGGCCCCCAGTGGCTCATCACGCATAGAGGTGTTGTCCCGCCCAGACCATCGCATACTGGGGGACCTTCAGAAAAGTGGGGGGGAGTCATTTCAGACAAAGCATCGGCTTTCCCCCAGATAATGTGGATCGTTTGACTTTTTATCAAGATGAATCAGGGATGGATCTCTGTGATTTTTTGGCCCCCCCAATTGCCGAGGCACCATTAGTTGCCGGTTACTTCAATTCCCTTTTAAAAAAGAAATGGCCCCTTGAAAATTTTTTTTAAAATTTATCATTTCTTAGCAATTTTTATTTTTCTTTTCCCCCCCGTTCATTTTGCTGGTTTGCGTGAGGGGACTGTAAAAGACGCAAGGTTTCATGCAAAACCCCTATTCCATTTAATCCCTTTTTCTTAAGAAGTTTTTCGCATTGTCAATAGGGTTTTTAGGTCATGTGCTGTAGATACAACTATAATTATGGCCCCTTTGGGGAAAATAAATTGGCTTCTAAGTGGCATTTCTCCCTCACAATTTTTTTAAAAGTGGTGAGAGAAAATTATAATTTTTGGGGGCATGTAGTGTGGGAAAAACGCAATAATATGGTCCTTTGGAACAGAAAAAATGGCTTCTAAGTGGCATTTCTCCCTCACAATTTTTAACAGTGGGTGGAAGTCATTTTTATAATTTTTTGGGTCATGCTGCTTTGAAATGCAACAATATACGGGCCTATTATAAAAAAAATTTTTTTTTAACAGCATTTGTTTTTCACAATTGACCAAAGTGGGTCAGGGGCATCTTTGAAAATTTTTTTGGGATTTTGCGTGGAAAAACGCTATACGAGGCCTATTCTAAAAAAGTTGTTTCTAAAGACTTTTGTTCTTCACAATTTTCCAAAAATGGCCAAGGGGCAAAACTTTGAATTTTTGGGGGCATTTTGCTGTAATCACTATACTAAGGCCATTCTAAAAAAAAGTTTTTTCTAACAGACTTTGTCTTCACAAAAGTCAAGAGTGGCTCAAGGGTGATGGTGCTGTAGAAAAAGGAAAAGGTAGGACACTGTTTTGGGCACATATTGCAAAATGACTTGTATTTGCAAAATTTTAAATGCTTCAATCCCCGTTTTGGGCCCCATTTTTTCAATGAAAAAAAAAGGAAAAAAAAGACATGGGGGATTCCACCTATTTTAAAAATTTTTGTTTTCTAGAATTAAAGTACTAAAAAAACTTCATGTACAAATACTGTTAAAAAAATTCCTCGAATTTACAAGGGGTACAGGAAAACTTACCGATGTGGTTTTCAAGGACATGGAGTAGGAGCACGGACAGAGAACAAAGTACAGAGACATTTCTCCAGCACTTGAGTTTAAAATAGAAAAAAGAATGCCCAAAAAAAAGGGGACCTGGGTGTACAGGACTTAACCACCAGTATTTCCAAGTGAAGCTCAATTGGGCCCACCAAAGGAGGGACAAGCGCTACCCCGGGATTGATTTAGGGGGAAGGCGGAGTTCCACCTTTGGCTTCGCACTCTTTTTTTCAAAACACTGACAGTTTTTCGTTGCGCGCATCAGGGCATTTTTAACCTGCGTGTTAATAATGAAGGGCGCCAGCCTGGGCTTCACGCACCCACTGTAAATCTGGCCCCGGGTCAGCTGTGGGCCCCCGGACAGGGATAGTCAATGCCAGTGAAACAAAAAGGTGGTTAAAGCCCTTTTTCCGGCCCCCTTTTTAAATGTGGGGGGCATGCAGGGTTTTGGGGTCATGTGTAGCCCAGGACAGGTATATCAAAGTCCAGTGAAAAATAAAAATGGTGGTTGAAAACCCTTTTTCCGGGACTTTTTAATGTGGGGGTCATGCAGGTTTGGGGCCCTGCTGTGGCCCAGGACCGGGGTTTTTAATGTCCCTTCAAGAAGATGATGGGTTTAAATATACTGCCTTCTGGGACTTTTCAATTTTTGGGTATGCGGTTTAAGGTCGGCTGTGGGGACAAGAAGGGGTGTGAATGGTCTGTGACTTTTTTTTTTGTGATTTTATAACCAAGTGTGTTGCCTAAAATGTAGCACATATCCCTTTTGACTTTGTGGATGTTTAAATTTTATCTTCTCCAGCCTTTTTTGGGTGTAAAATGAAAGGGGTTGTTGCTGTCCCCCCTGACTTTAATGGGCCCCCCCCCCCCCCCCCCCCCCTCATAATCGACGTCACTATCGACAAACCTTATCGATAGCGGCCGACTATCGACTATCGATCGATCTCGATAGCCAATGCAATCGCTCAACACTAATAGTGACTAATACCATCATAATGTTACTGACAAAACCAATATACAAAGATCAATATTACCAATAAGAACAATACACAAGAGTCAAATAATACCACCACATCATGACCACATAACAACCACTAGTGTTGATCGAACCATTCGAGAAAAGTTAAGTTCGAGTTGAACTTCACGATTTTTTAGAACACGAGCCGAACTAAGCTTTTTAGGGTACGTTCGATTAAAATTCGTGTTCGGCATGCCATTTTTAGTTTCACTTTCAACAGAGGGGGGGTGGGTGGTCGAAAACTTGACCACTGAGGGTGTAGGGATCTACTGGGTGCTAAAAAACACATTACCCCGTTATGTATTTTCACTGATTTCCGGTGAACGCCATTTGGTTCACCCCTGTACTGAAGCACACTATCTTCAGTTTGCTCTCTGTTAGTCTGCGACACACTATTTCTCTGCGATTTTAGGCAAAAGTGATAGTTTGATAGTTTGGGGTTTGGGGTTTCAGCAGCTTAGGGGTCATAGACAGCAATGTTAAGGATTTTTATTTGCTACTGCTCTTTCCATCTTTATTCTGATTGCCCCAAAAACATTGTTCCAGTTTTGGGGGTACAGCTAGTGCAGAAGACACCTATAGCAAATATGCTTTAAAAAGAAATTGCTTTCATATACTGGTTTCTTGCTGAAAATGTGACGCTTAAGCCAGTACAAACTGCTTGCCTATTGCAGATTCAGTCTTACCAGCCTGGTGCTGGGCTTTAAATTTTGTTTCTAATTTTCCCTTTGGGCGCTTTGGTCTTCACCGTAGTGGAGTTTGGAGTATGACTGTTTGATTTTGTGGCACATGGTAACTGGCAGGAGCCCCATTTCTCTTTTTGCACCTGGACCCAAGAACTTCAAGTTACGCCTCTGCTTGCAAGCTTTGTACATATAATACATATGGTGGCAGCAAGAACATCCCAATGGAGAAGATGGAGGTTCAGCTGGCAGGGGCGTAGTTATAGGGGGTGCAGTGATAGCAGCAGCTATGGGGCCCTGCATCCTGAGGTGTCACAAAATCCCCTTTGACACATAAGAAGACACCGGTACTGGAAATGGCTCATGTTAACCGGCAGAGGTGCCATTAGGGCAGTACTTCTGTCATGGTCCCTAATCAAAAAGGGGCCCACTGATATGTTAAAAACTAGGAACTAGTAATGGGTGGGGGCTCCATTTGATTTAGCTGCATGGGGCCCTGAAATGGTTAATAGATGACTGACGGCAGCCTTGACTATCACTGCACCCCCTATAACTATGGCACTGCCAGCTGAACCTCCATGTTCCCCATTGGGATGTTCTTGCTGCCACCACATATATGACATTTTCTTGGGCCCTGGTGAAGAAAGTGAAAGGGGGCTCCTGCCAGTTACCATGTGCTATTTCCAATACCGGTACCGTCTTATGTGTCAAAGGAGCTCCATAGCAGCTGCTAGCGCTGCACCTCCTGTAGCTACGCTGTCCTCATCGTTTCAGTTAGCCATTGAAAGGAATTACTTATTTTAGACTCTCAATTTTTTTTCTATGTGACCCAGCAGTGCAGCTGTGTGGTGAGTGGGGCCTGCTTTTAGTGGATATGTTAAAAAGAGAAACAAATGAACACCAGATATTACAATTAGATATTGTACCAGTTTAAGACCAGTTTTAAATGATGTCAACAGAATAATGTAACCTTTTTAAAGGGGTATTCCTGTCTCATACATTTATGCCATATCAAAAGAGTATTTTAAAAAGGTCTGACAGGTGTGGGTCCTACTTGCTGAGCTGTACTTGTAACGCCCATTAAAATTAACAAAGGAGCCACCTCCCATTCTTTGATTTAAGTACATCCACCTCTGGGACCCGCATCTATTAGGACCAGGCATATATGGTATTCACAGTATATTCTGTCTGAGATGAGAACACTCTGAGTCATTCACTCACATATTACAGTCATGGCCAAAAGTTTTGAGAATGAAACAAATATTATATTTTCACATGATCTTTTGCCCTCTGGTTTTTATGTGTGTTTGTCAGATGTTTTTATCACATACAGAAATACAAGTGCAATCATATTATGATTAACAAAAGCTTTTATTGACAGTTAGAATGAGTTAATGCAGCAAGTCAATATTTGCAGTGTTGACCCTTCTTCTTCAGGACCTCTGCAATTCTCCCTGGCATGCTCTCAATCAACTTCTGGACCAAATCCTAACTGATAGCAGTCCATTCTTGCACAATCAATGCTTGCATTTTGTCACAATTTGTTGGTTTTTGTTTGTCCACCCGTCTCTTAGATAGATTGACCACAAGTTCTCAATGGGATTAAGATCTGGGGAGTTCCTGGCCATGGATCCAAAAATCTCTATGTTTTGTTTCCCTGAGCCATTTAGTTATCACCTTTGCTTCTATGGCAAGGTTGTCCATCCTGCTGGAAAAGGCATTGTTGATCACCAAACTGCTCTTGGACGGTTGGGAGAAGTTGCTCTTGGAGGACATTCTGGTACCATTCTTTATTCATGGATGTGTTTTTAGCAAGACTGTTAGAGAGCCGATTCCCTTGGCTGAGAAGCAACCCCACACACATGAATGCTTTCTGGATGCTTAACAGTTGGCATGAGACAAGACTGGTGGTATCGCTCACCTTGTCTTCTCCGAACAAGCTGTTTTCCAGATGTTCCAAACATTCAGAAAGGGGATTCATCAGAGAAAATGACTTTACCCCATTCCTCAGCAGTCCACCCCCTATACCTTTGGCAGAATACATTTCTGTCCCCTGTGTTTTTTCAGGAGGTAAAGTGGTTTTGCTGCCCCCCTTTTGAAAACCAGGGTTTGGCTCCATAAAGTTTTTCCCCCTCCCACAGTGCCGCAAAAGCACCCCACACCTGCCTGCTCCCAAATTTCCTGGGGCAAGCTTGCACTGCTGGTAGCCCGTTTCCCAAAGCTAAAACATTTTTTAAAAGACGGGGTCCTTGCGCTTTGTGGTTTTCTTGGGGCGCCTGGACCCTTTTGGGCAAAAAATGGAACCTCTTCCTTAAATTTTCCTTGGTGATGCCTTAGATTGTTGACTGAGGTGCAATCTTTTTTAGGGCGATACTCTTCCCTGTTAGGCCAGTTTTGTGCAGTGCAATGGGGATTTGCACTTTGTTTCTTTGAGATAACCAGGGGTTAACAGAAAGAAAAAAATTTGTTTGCCAAGCACCGCCCCCTTTTTAAAGTGTCCAGTGTTTTTGATTCTTATTTAAATCATGAAGTTTGATCCCCCAGCCCGTCCTCATCAACCCCCACACCTTTGTTAATGGAGCAATCACTTAAAACCAAGTTAGCTGGTCCTTTTAAAGCAAGGCCTGCAATGAAGTTGAAATGTGTTTTTGGGGGGAAAAAAAAGTTCTTTTTTCTGGCAACAAATTAAATTTTGGGCAATTAATTGCTTTTTAAGGGCTGTCACTTTTTTTATAACTTTCCCTTGGATTTATATGCAAAATTGCCATTAAAAACCCTGATCCCATTTTAGATTTTTGGTAAAAATTAACATTTTTTATCATTCTCAAAATTTTTTGGCCTTTACTTGTGTTTTATGGGTTTTTGGTGTTAGTGAAAAAAACCTGCGGGTTTAAAAAGAAAAAGGTGGGGGACCCCTTTCCCCCTCTTACTGCTAAATTTCCGGAAAAAATTGGATTTTAGAACTTTAGTTTTTAACTTTAAAATAAAAATTTTTTTTAAATTTTTGGGATTCAGGCTATTAAGACCCGATTCTTTATTTTTAAAAAAACTTTTTTACCCAAATTTTAACAATCTGGGTTAAGGGAAATGAAACTGTATTTTTTTTTTTACTTAATCTCCATTTTTATGATTTTCCCGGGAAATCTCCCCCAAAATTTTCCCATAGAGCCCCAATGGATAAATTTGAAATTTTTTTTACTGATGAATGTGATTAAATATTCTTGATCTTGTTTCAACAGCCTCATCTGAGATTCTTAACTATGAAGATTCCTACAAATTACAGAAATGTGATAATCCCCAAAGAAAGAGCGGGCTCCCTGAGCCTTTGGCAAAAAGTCATACCAGCCCTCTTTATCCCCTTAAAAAAATTTTTTAAACCCCCAAATCCCGAAATAATTTTCCCAGAAAAACGGCTTATTTTTTGGGCTATTTTTTCATTTTTTAATGTGTGCTTTTGGCACAATTTTTAAAAGAAAAAATTTTGAAAAAAAAGGGAAACCTTTCACCAAAAAAGCTTTGTAAGCCCCTTTACTAAAATAAAAATTTTGGGTGCAAAGGGTCTGTTAAGATGGTGGGCATATGAAGGGATGTTCTCACCATACAGTCTGATGGCATATCCCTAGAATATGCCAACAAAGTTGAAAAAATTTTTTTTGTTTTTCCCCACCCCAGGCTCACCCCTATTTTGAGTAGGGGGCCTCCAAAAAAGGCTACGGCTCAGAAGGGAAAATTTCCATTTCAGGGCTTCCCCTTCACCTGCCAGTTTTTTCAGCGCAGTCACCAACAACTGGAGTCTAACATTTTAGTTCCCCTGGGGGTACCCTGAAGGTAAGACCAGGCCTCCATAAAGTGGCTTCTTTAGGCTTTTTCTTCTAAGTTAGCTTTTGTCAATTAGATTTTGGGATAAAAAAAATTTTGATATAAAACGACAGGGAAAGAATGTTGGTGCTGGCGGCCAGTTTTTAAAAAATAGTTTTAAGGGGAAAGTGTAAAAGGGACAAAAAGAAAGAACCGTTTTTCTGCGGGTCTAAAAAAGGGAACATTGTAGACCCCAAACAACAATTGGCTCAGGCAAGACCAGCTTTTAAACCGGGTCTGGCGGGGAGGGGGGGGGGATTTTATTTTGGGGGGCGGGGGCCCCCGGGTTTTTGGAAAAAAGGGGGGGGGGGGTTTTGGAAATTTTTTTTTTGGGGGGGGGGGGGGGGCCCGGGGGTTAAAAAAATTAGGGGGAAAGGGGGGAATTAGTAGGGGGTTTTGGGGGTTGAAGGGGGGGGGGGGCCGGTTTGGGTTTTTGGATTTGGTTTTAGGGGGTTGGGGGGGATTTGGGGGGGGGGGGGGAACCCCAAGAATGGTAAATTTTTGGTCGGGGAAACGGCTGGGGTCCTTTTCAAAGGGTGCGGAGGAATGGTCCCCTCCGTGTTGTGGCCCCCGGGGACCAAAGTGGGCTTTTTAATCCGGGAAAGGCTTGCCTTGGGGTGGTTTTTTAAGGGGTTGGGGGGGGATTGTGATAATTGGGGGGTTAAAAATTTTTTTTATTTTTGGGGGTAAAAAAGGGTTCATTTTAAGGTTTTAAAATGTGGGTAAAAAGGTAAAAAAAAGGTTGTAAAAAAGTGGTTAAATTCCCGTTTTGGGGTTCGATTTGGGGGGGTTTTTGAAGAACCGGGGGGGGGTTTGGGTTTTTTCCCCCCTGGGAAAAGGGGGGGGGTTTTG
This sequence comes from Phyllomedusa bahiana, assembly GCA_025379985.1. Taxonomy (NCBI): domain Eukaryota; kingdom Metazoa; phylum Chordata; class Amphibia; order Anura; family Hylidae; genus Phyllomedusa; species Phyllomedusa bahiana. Next base: position 29,610 of record JAODAL010014337.1, on the reverse strand, counting down.
GGGGGGAATTTAAAGGGGGCCAGATTTGTAAGGAGGGTAAGGTCCCCGGGGGAGGTTATTAGAGTAAATTTAAGGGAATTGGGGAAGGAGTTGGGAAGGGGGGGGGGGGTTTAAAGTTTTTATGGCATGAATTTTCCTAAGGGTAAAAGGGAGGGGGGGGGGGGAAAAAAAAAATTAACGGGGGGGGTTTAAGGAGGAGGGGGGGGGGGAGGTTTTGGGGGGGTTTTTTGGGGGAGGGTGGGCGCCGGGGGGTTTCTTGGGGAAAAGGGGGAAGAAAAAAAAGGAAGGGGGAAGTATGGAAAAAGGGTTTTTTTTGGTTGGATTTTTTAAAAAGGGGGGGTTGGGGGTTGTGGGGGGGGAAAAAAGGGGGGGTAAAAACTGGAAGGGGTTTTTTGGAAAAGGGAAAACCCAGTCATAGAAAAACAAGTTTATGCAACGGGTTTTTTCCTTTTGGGAAAATAAAGAGTTTCTAAAACTTAAATTCCCAAACCCCCCAAATGGGGAAAAAGAAAAAAATAAAAATGGGGGAAAAAAATTTTGAAAAAAAAAATTTTTAAAAAAGTGAAAAAAAAAAAGAAAAAACACAAAAACGAAAAAAATAAAAAAAATCCCGTACCCCGCCCCTACTTTTCCCCTTTTTTAAAACCCCCAAAATCCCCCCCAAAAAAAAAAAATCAAAAAATTTAATTTAAAGAAACCCTTTTTTTTTGGTTTCAAACCAGGGGCGTAAAAGGGCCCCCCCCCTAAAAATCTGCCCCATTTTTAATTTTTAACCCCGGAAACGAAAGGTCCGGTAAAAAAAAAAAAAAAATCACAAAAAATTAAAAGATGTTTTGGTTTCTCACGCAGGCACAATAAAAATGGAATAAAAAGCAAACAAAAAACTCCCAAAAAAAACCTCCAAAATTTTTTTTGAAACCAAATTTAAAAAATTTTTCATTTTAAAATTCCCCCGGCAAAAAAAAAAAGTCGTTTTTATACAGCTCGGGGTAAACGGAAAAAAAAAAAAAAATTGTTAAAAAAGCTTTCAGAAAAAATTGCAAAAGGGCAAAAAATTTTGGGGTTTTACACACAAAAAAACATTTTTTTTCCCTTTTTTTTTTTAAAAGTGCTTCAACAAAAAAAAAAAAAATTTAAAAAAAGGGGTATCCCCCAAAAACCAAAAGGGGGGCCCCCCAAGAGTAAAGCTAACTTTTTGGGAAAAACCTGCACGGGGGAGCCCCGGGGTTTTAAAAAAATAAAAAAAAAAAACCTACTATTGGGGGGGCAGTTTTTTTTTTCCCCTTAAACCTGGCCCCCCCCAAAAAAATTTGGGTTTTTTAAAAGGGAAAAACAAAAAAGCCTTTGCCCCCCCCAAAAAATTTAAAAATTACAAAAATTAAAAAAAACCGTTAAACCCCTCTCGCAAAAAAAAAAAGTCCCTACAAAACTCCAAGCACAAAAAAATTTTTAAAATTTTTTTAGGGGCTTTTCAAACTAGGGTTAATTCCCAAAAAACGTATTTTTTCCTGTTTGGAAAAAAAAAAAGGGTTGTTTTTTTTGTTAAAAGAGTAAAAAAAAAAAAAAATAAATAAAAAAAGGGGGAAAACCTTTGAAAATTTTCGAAAATTGGGGAACCGGCTGGGTAAAGCTAACATGCCCCATAAAATTCCCCGTACATTTAACCGCTTTTTAAAAAAAAAAAAAAATAAAAAAACCCCTCCCAAGTTTTTCCTGAAATTTTTTTTTTTTTTAAAAACATCTCACAAAAAATTTTAAAAAAAAATTTGAACATAGCTTTTTTTGCACCACATAAATGGAAAACCAAAAAAAAAACCTTCCCAAACCCCCCCCCGCAAAAAAACAAGCCCCATACACAGTTTCTCCCACACGGGCCAAAATTTTAAAAAAGTTTTTGGCGGGTCAAAAATAGGACAACAAAAAAAACCCCAATTTTTTTTTTTGCCCCCGAAAATTTTTTCTCCCTGTGAAAAAGGGTAAAAAAAACGGGAAAAAAAACTAAATAAAAAATCTAAAACCAATTTAAAAAATTGTCCCGGGCCCCCCAAAAAGGAAAAAAGGTTTTTTTAAAAACATCTTTTAAACCATTTGAAAAGGGCGAAATAAAATTAAAAACTAAAAAAAACAATGACTGAACTGCTTTTTTTTTCCCCCCCCATTTTTTCATTGCCCAAATTTGCTAAAAAAAAAAACAAATTTTAAAAAACCGGGGGGGTCCCCTAAAAATGGCAAAAAATACCCCCCTAGATAAAGACCCCCTGATGGGGGGGTTTTGAAACCCAAAAAATGGGGCCCGATTTTTCGGGAAAAAGGGGTTTCCCCGCCTTTTCGCTTTTTGGGGGGGTTTTGAAAAGGCGGGGACAAGGGCCCCCCCCAAAAACCCCTGCTTTTCCCAAAAAACCCCAAATTTAAAGTTTCCCCCCCTTCCCTTTATACCCCCCCTCCCCCCATGGTTCCCCAAAACAGAAATTTTTTAAACCCCCACATGTGGGGCCCTTTTGACAAAACTTGGAAAAAAAAATTTGGCTTTAACAAATTTTTTAAAGGGTTTTTTTTCCGGGGAATTCCCCTTGTTTTTTTTTTGAAAACTTTTTTTAAAGGGCCAAAAAAACTGGGGGGGCCAGATTTTTGGGAAAAAAATTTTTTTTTTTTTATTTTTCACGGGCCTTAAATTATTTAAAAAAAATTTTTGTGTAAAACCATGGGGGGCCCCTAAAATACTCAAAGGCACCCCTGGATTTTTTTTTTTTCCCTTAAAGGGGGTTTTGGGTTATTTTTCCAATATTTTTTCCCCCCTTTTTTAGGGGTTTTTTTTTTAAAATTTTTTTTTAGAAACCTTAGGGGGGGTCCCCCCAAAAAACCCTTAAAAATTGGCGCCTAAATAAAAATGAAAATTAAAAAAATGAGCCCTCAGAGCCCCGGTAGGGGGGCCCCCCCCCTTTTTTTTCGGGGGGCTTTTTTTTGGGTGAGCCAAAATTTTACGGGAAACTGGGGCCCACATATGGGAAATTCCTAAAAAACGGCAGCCCTTTGGGGGAAATTGAAATTTAATTTTTTTTTTTCCCCCTTTTTTCCCTATTTCCACTTTTTAACCAAAAATTCCCCCTTTTGAAAAAATTGGTTTTAAATTTTGGGAAAAAATCGGGGCAAAAAAAGGGGGAAAAATTTTTTAAAAATTTCACCTCCCCCCTTTCCCTTTTAAAATTTCTGAAAATTAAAATTTTTCCTAAAGGGGTTTTTTTTCCAAATTTCCCCTAAATTTAGTTTTTGTAAATCCCTTTAAAGGGGGGCCCCAAAAGTTTTTAAAGTTTGGAAATTTTTTTATGGGGGTATCTAACACCCCACCCCCCCTAAAAACCCCCACGTAAAAAAACTGGAGTGGCCCCCCCTAAAAAAATTTTAAAATTTTGCAAATTTTCTGGAAAATTGGGGGAAAAAAATTAAACTATTTAAATTTTTCCAAAGCCCTCTAATGTGTTTTTAAAAAAAAAAAAAAAAAAGCCCTTTTTTTTTTAAAAAATTTAAAATGCCCCCCCCTTTAAAAATTTGGACATTTTGGTAGTTGCTATTTTTATAAACTTTTTTTGTGGGTGAAAAATTTTTAAAATCTGGCCCCCTTCCCACGCAAAAATTTTTTGGCAATTTTTTTTTAAAAAAACCCGTTTTTTTTTCCAAAATTTTCCCCATAAAAATTTTTTGATATTTTTTTTTCCCAAAACAAACAAGGATTGAAAAAATTGGTTTAAAAATTTTTTTTACAAACCCCTTTAAAGCAAAATTTGTTTTCACGAGAAAAAAAAATCTTTTGAATAACAGGGAAATAATAAAATTTGGTTAAAATTTTTTTCCCCTAAACATAAATTGCCCCAACATGTAAATTTTCCAAAAAATTGGGGCGGGGCCCGGGAAAGGGCCCAAAAAACACCCCTTGGGTTTTTTAAGGGGGTTTTTTAAAAGGGAAAAAATACAAACCAAATTTTTTTTTTTTTTTTTTTTTTTTAAACCCCGTTTTTTTTTCCCCTTCTTTTTTTTTTCCGGGAAACCCCCCAAAAGTTTTTAATTTTTTTTCCCAAACCCCCAAAAAAGGGTTCAAATGAAGATTTTGAAAATTGTTTTCCCGGGACAAGGTTTTATTTTTTTTAAATTGGGGGGTCCCGGGGAACCTTCCCAAAAGGTTAAAGGGAAACGGGGAAACCCCCCCCAAAAAATTTTTAAATGTGGGTGGGGGGAAAATTTTAAAAAAAAAAAAGTAATTTTCCCATTTTTTTTTTTGGGGGGCTTTTTTTAAAATTAATTTTTTGGATTTTCACAAAATTAGTAAAATTTTTTTAAACTTTTTTTTTCCTTTGGTTTTTGCTTTTTTGTTCTGAAACCGCCTTTTCCCCTGCAACCAATAATTTTTTTTTGGTTTTTTTAAATTTTTATAAAACCAGAGTTTAAGGTTTTTTTTTTTTTTTTTTTCCCTTTTTTTTTTGCAACCCCTAAAAGGGGGGTATTTTTTTTTTCCCATTGGAAATAAATTTTGGGGGAAGCATGGGGCCCTTTTGTGAAAACCCTTTTTTATTTTTTTTCCAAATTTTTTTGGGGGATATATAGTGCCCAAAAAAACCTAAAAATTTTTGGAAATTGGGAAAAAATTTTTTTTGTTTTAAGGGGCCCCCCCATCGTGGGGGACAGTTTTGTTTTTGGAAATACCTTTAATAGTTTTTCAGATTTTTTTATGGTTTTAACACTGTTACCTTTTAATTTTGTAACTATTTTTAAATTTTTTTTTTTTGGTAAAAGGGGGGTGTTTTTAAAATTTTCCCAAATTTTTTTTTTTTTTATATTTTTCTAATACTTTTTTTTTTTTTTTTTTTTTTTTCCCATTGTAGAGGCCCAATTTTGGGGGCTAAAAACAAAATTTTTTAAAATTAAAAATTATTTTTTCCCACAATGGGGGTACTTTTTATGGCTTTTTCTTTTTACATTTCCATTTTTTGGGGGTACTTGCCCCCGGGCCCCAAAATTTTAATGCAGATACCCCCACTGATAAAAAATTTTAGGAAATTATTTTTAATTTTAATTTTTAATCACCCCCTTTTTTAAGGGGGCCCCGTTTAAATAAAAATTAAAAAACATTTTTTACTGAAAAATTTTTTTTCCCCAGAGTTTTAAAAGGGAAATTTTTTGGGGGGGGAAACCCCTTCAGCGGGTTTTTTGGGAAAACTTTTTTAACCAGTTTTTTTTGTCAAGGGCCCCTTTTCAAACAAGATTGTCTAAAAGGGGAAAAAACCCCCTTTTAAAAGTCTGAAAAAACAGTGATAAAAAAAGCAATAAAAAAATACGGGTTCATAGATAAATTAATTTTTATAAAATAAATTTTTGGGAAAAGAAATCGGTAAAGTAAAAAAAAATAAAAATAATAGTAAATATTTAAATTCCCCCTGCTTAGCTTTTTTAAAACCCTCCCCCCCTTTTTTAAAAGAAAAAAACCCCTTTTTAAATTTTAAAACTTTTTCCCCTATATGCTTGTATATTTTCCTGCAATGGGTTTTTTATTTTTTTTTTTTTTTATAAAAATTTTTGGCAGATTCTTTTTTTAAGCAAAAATTTTTTTTCAGATTTTTTTCCAAAAAATTTAAAACCCCTTTTTTCAGAATTTTCCCTTTCCCCTCCTTTACCCCTTTCGGGTTCCCCAAACCCAAAAAATGTTTTTTTACCCAGGAAAAAAAAATTTTTTTTACTGAAACCCCCCGAAAAAACCAAAGTAAAAATTTATTTTTTTAAAAAATTATTAAAAATTTCTTTTTTTAAAGCCCCCTAAAAACCCCTAAAGGATTTTTTTTTAAAAAGGCCCCCTAAAAACAATAGCCAGAAGGTCAAATTTTTTTAACAAAAAAGATTTTTTTTGGTGAAGCCCCCCCCAAATTTTTGAAGAAAATCTTTTTTGGCCCCTTTTTTTGGTTTTTTTATAAAAATCTTTAAAGGGGGCCTGGGGGCCCCAAAGGCCCCAAAAAAATTTGCACTCATCAGTGAAAACAAAATTACCCCTCCCAAGAAAAAAGAAAAAAAAACAAAAAACCCTTATTTTTTTTTTCCTTTCCCTTTTTTTAGGAAAAAAGGGTTTTCTTCATTAAAGAAAAAATTAAAAAGGGAAAAATTTTGGTTTTTTGGAAATTTTTTTAAACAAAAAATTTTTTTTCATGCAGCTCTTTTTTTTGGTTTTTTCCTGCTTTTTTATTAAGCCCTTATTAAGATATTTTATATCATTTTAAATAAAGTGGGGAAACTGGCAAGGGGCCCCTTTTTTCAAATTGCTCATAAATTTTTTAAGAAGGGAAATTTTTTAACCAAGAAACAACCTTTTTTTTAAAAAAGGGGGAAAATTTATTAACACATTCAAAAAAAAATTATTCAAAAAAAAAATTATTCTGGAAAGAAAAAAAAATTTGGGGAAAATGGGGGAAAAATTTTTTTTCCCTTTAAAAAGGGGGGAAAATTCCCTATCCCCAAATTCATTTCTTTAAAATATCCCCCCAAAATGTAAATTTAAAACTGTTTTCCCAAAAATAAAACTGCTTTTTTTAAATTTCCCTCCCTTTGATTTCAGAGTACCCTTTTTTATTTTTCTTTTTTTCAAAACCCCAGTTTCCCTCCTTTTTTTTACGGGCCTTTCCCCCTCTCTACTTTGCAGGGGGGTTTCCCCCTGGGGGGACATCACACCCCCTGCTAAAAATTTTTTTCACCAGAAAAAAAACCCTTGTTTTTCCCCAATTTTTTTCTAAATTCCTTTTTTTTTTTTTACTGATAGAAAACTTTTAAAACCCCTTTTTAATTTTTTGAAAAAACCAAAAGGGGCCCCCCGTTTTTCTTTCCCCAAACAAAACCTTTGGGGAAAACCCCTCGCCCGGGAAAAAATTTTGGTTTTTTTTTTTTTTTGGGCCGCAGGGGGGGGGTTTTTTTTCTCCAGGGGTTTTTTTTTTGCAAAATTTTAAAACCCCTCCCCCTTTTGGCCCCCAAAAGTTTTTTTTTTTTCGGGCCTTAAAACCAGCCCAGAAGAAATAAAAAAGGTTAAAAAATTTTTTTTTTTTTTAAAATTTCCCCCGAGGGGGCCCCCTTTAAAATTTTATATTTTTTTTTTAAAGCTTTTGGAGAAAAATGAGATTTTTTAAAACATAAACATTTTTCAAAATTTTTTTTTTTTTTTTTTGGGTCCCCGGCGATCAAAAAAAAGATTTTCGGGTGGAAAAATCCTCCCAAGTGGGGAGGTCTGCGGGGCCAAAAAAAATTTTTTCCATTGAATTTTTAAGGGGTAAGCGTTTTTTGCCCGGTTTTTTTTCCAAGTTATAAAAGTTTTTTTTTTGGTAAAAACCCCCCCCCTGCCCCTAAAAAAAACCCGGCAAAAAAAACCTTTTTGGGGCCCCGGGGGGGGACAACCCCCCTTTTAGGGGGAATTTTTTCACATGGCGCCACTAAAAAAGGGAAATTTGAAAAAAGGGAACCTCAAATATTTTTATTTTAAACCAAAGGGTCAAAAGGTATTTTTTAAAATTTTAAATTTAAATTTTTGAAAAAAAATGAAAAACCCAATTTTTTCAAAACCATCCCCCTTTTTAAAAAGGGAAAATTTCCCTTTTTTAAAAGGGAAAATTAAAAATTTTTCCCAATTTCTTGTTTGTTATTTAAATCACTTTAAAAGGGGGAAAAATAAAAAATAACGGGGATACGTTTTCTTGCCCAGTCCCGAAAAAACCGTTTTCCAAAAATTTTTACCAAGCCACTTTGGGGGTACGAAATTTTTTAAAATTGCTTTTTGGTTTTCCCAATATTTTTTTTATTTATTTACATAAAAAAACATTAAAAAAAACCCCCGCCCTGGACATACCCTCATCCCAAAGGGGTTTTTTAGGACCTTGGGCGGGGGGGTCCCCCCCCCCAGATTTTTGAAAAGGGGGGATATTTTCTTTTTTCGAGGGCAAAAAATTTTACATAAGGGGGGAATTTTCCAGAAGAAAAAAACCCCCACTCTTTCCTTGGGGCACCCTTTCCCTTTTTATGAAAACAGACACCCGGGGGTTTTGTTTTAAACACATATACCCCAAAAAATTCCTTTTTGGGAACAATTGGATTTTTTTTTTTTAACAACCCTTCCCCCACCTATGGCACCCATATTATATGTTCCTGGGCCAGAAAACCAGACAGAAGCATGAACAAGTTCAAAAGTTTTTACAGACTGCCGCGTACTATAATTATATTATAATAACGTGTAGAGTGAGATTTTAAAGCATGAACATGTTTCTAAGTTTTCGGACCGTCCGCGATCTAAAAAGATGTCCAGTGGAAAATCCGTGCAGTGGGACGCCTGCACAAATTTTCCATTGAGATTAAGGAACCGATGCTTGTCGGTTTTCAGATAGTTTGTAAAACCGCAAACAGTCTAAAAACCGTCAAAAAACCGTGCCGTGGGGCAAAGCCCATAGGGTAAAGTCACATGGCGACACTGAAAAGCGTAACTGAAAAAAAAAACGGACCTCAATACGTATATAACAATGGTCAAGTGGAATTAATTGATTTCAATAGTAGAAAAGCATATCATCGGTCAGACGATCGTTAAAAGGATGCATCTAAAGAATTTGAAATGTCCAATTCTTGAATCCGTTTACCACATTGAAAAGGCAATAGAAACTACAACGGATAGCCGTTTCTGCAGTCCAGCAAACGTATCCAAATACTTACCACACTTGTGGTACGTTTTGAAGGCGTTTGTTGCAATACGTTTTACGTAGTTCAAAAACATATCCAAGACACCAGTCTGGCACATACCCTCATACCTAAGGATTAGGAGCCTGTGCTGTTCTGTCAGAGCTGCAAATGATAACTTACATTTACGATGCAAATAATTACATAATTGGGAATTCAGAAGATTGACTCCACTCATCTGGCAGCCTTCTCTTAAGAAACATACAGCTCGGCAAGCACACACATATTAGCCCAGAAACCTTCTTGACATGTGGAGGTTATTTCACAACCCTTCCAACAACCAATGTCCTCTATCAGGCATAGCATTAGCAGAGCTGAAATGTCAGTTCCAGATTTAGTAAAGCCAAGGCCTGTACAGGAAGACATCTTGTGAAGAACAGCCAATAAAAAAACATCCACATGGAAAAACACCTTAATAAAAATTTAATAAGCATTTTAAAAGGGAGATTTTAAAATACTTGCTTTCAAGGTGACTGAAATGACAAAATTTACATCTGGAAAATGCAAAACAAAAAAAAAATGTAAAAGTTTCTATCTCCTCTACTGGATAGACTTTTTAGATTCTTATTTTATGAGTATAGACTGTGTTTTATAGATTGGCTGGAAAAGGCCATAAGAGGCTAAATTTTTAATACATGATAATTTCTACCAAATGAATAATCTGAGCATATGAGTGTATAAATCATTGTATAAACTTACCTCTAATTTTGATGTTACTTAGTTAATGTTCACACATTAAAGTGGTTGTCTCATTACAACAGTTTGGCCTCCTTTTATGCTGGTTGCCCAAGCAGAGCTTGTGAAAAGGAGGGCGTGTTCTCCTCCCATCATGGTGTCTCCTTTCACTCTCTGCAGACACGCCCTCCAAAGATATGCACATGATGATTCATTCTGTGTGAGTCTGGGAAGGAAGAGATTCCAGTTGTCAATGGAATCATTGGAAGTAAAAAAGCAATGTGTAACTCGATAGTTTGTATCTAAATTCTCGCTTTTCCTCTACTACTTGGTATCTGGAATAACATCACTTGACATCAGGACTCTGGGAAAGATGGTTGAATTTTTTCTTCTCTGTCTTACTCTCACATGATAATCCTTCAGATTATTTATCACCTCTACCTGTACAGGAATCTACAGATAACAACTGTACACTAACTTTCGAGATTACATGGACTGCACATCTGTCTCACAAGTGGTTTAACGATGGTCCTCACATTTGTCTTACAATTTTATTAGTTGGACTGCACCAAATACAGCTGTGTGCCTCTCAGTATATAATTTACATAGGAATGCATAACTTACATGGACTTCTGTGACAGCTGTGTTTCTCTGTTTCTATTTATTTATCTAAAGTGATTTATGTAGGACTGCACATCTGTGGTCCACAAAAATAGTTTAATGTGGGAAACTACTGCAGCAGTACAGCTGTGATCTCTCTCTCTGTAATTTGCATGGGACTGGCGTGTTTTCTCTTTCCTGTTTTTATGTGGACTGCACATAGATTTATTGGGTATGCCGAAGTAAAGGGAAAACTGCCCATCATACTGGGACTGCTGTGTTTCTCTTTCTGTTTATGTGGGACTGCACATGAAATTTACGTGGGTCTGGCCGATGTAAGACTGCACAATTTACATGGGACTGTCCTTGTTTTCCTCTTTGTTTTACATGGGATTGCACATGAACATTTATGTGGGCCCCGTCGGTTTAAGTCTCACCTCACCTCTTTCTCTCTCCTCCCGTCTCTCCCTCCCCCTCTCCCATCTGACCTGCGGCTCCAGCACCGTTGCTAATTACAAAAAAAGCAGCCCATCTCTTAAACCATAGCACTTTGCTAATGGTAACCCAAGGACTTACATGCTTAGATTTTTGTACCCTCATTTTAAACTAGATCTTTGTAGTTAGACAAACCCTTTAAGGGCCCCAATGTATTAAAACTGTCTAGGTCCTAAAATTTTCTTTGTTGCCAATAGCAACAAAAAACAGCAGCTCGCCTCACATTTCCAGAGCACTATAAAATGATAGCGGCGCTCTGATGGTTGCTATGTGAAGGGGCTGTCGTCAGAAATTTTCCTGGGCCCCTACAGCTAAAGCACTTGGGCCCCCCTGTCCAACCCTGCCTCCATTCAACCCCGCCTCCTTCAACCCCCCGCCGCCACCTGTCAATCAATCGCTACCGCCTAACAATCACACCCAGCCAACCACTCACTGCCACCAACTCGCGAGAAAAAAAAATGGAATGTGCCATTGTCTTTAGATTTAGTTCTTGTTGATTCTACAACTTATAGTTTAATTCTATATTGCTGTATTGAGTACATATACAAGGGGCCCAGCAAATAACACTGCATGATCAACGTGTGTCCACCACTTGTTACCGACCAACACCAGTATACCGCCATACCAATATAACCAAACAACATACAAAGACCAAATAATACCGTCACATAATCACTACGTATGTGACTAATACACTAATGTTTGTTACTGACCAAACAGCATACTAAGGCCGATATTACAATTATAACCTACAATATACAAAGACCAAATAATACCACCACATCATCACCACATACTCCAAAGATGCAGAATAATGCCACAATACTGATACTGAAGTATAATCCATCACAATAACACCAATATTACCACCATTCAATGACCAAATAGCGGAGATTATGAAAAACTATACTATTTATTAAGCCTTTCTTTGTTGCTCATAGCAAACCAATCAGAGTTCCCCATAGATTTTTTTCATAGTAATAATAAAAGGGCGCTCTGATTGGTTGCTATGGAGAATCAAAGAAGTCTTGCACCTAACAGTTCAATACATGTGGTAGATACAGGTGGCACACAGTACAGTTACAATTTAGTGATCACGAGGTTACGATACATCTGCTAAGTCGTTCACTTTCTTTCCTTTCTCTCATTGATCCCGACACCATGAGGAACTTTTCTGGACACCCACTCGCCCCTGCAGAATCACAACACAAATACTGATACGCACAATCCACCTTTACACATCTCCCTATGAAGCAAACCTCCCCATCGCAAAGTTTCCCCAAATCGTAAAAATTAATAGTGTTTTGACGATTATTTATCGACAAAGTTTGAAATCGGCACAGTTTTTATGGTGATCGTATTTTTTAAGATCATGCGATAATTTAGGGTAAAATCTGTGCATCATCTATAATATCGCGCCTTTTCGGCGCTTCCCTGTAATTTTGGGCGGCCAGCAAAATCAGCTTATTACAAATAGAGCATGGTGAGAAGTGTGTGCGACGTCATGACTGGGAGTGTGTATGTTTGTGATTGGCTGAAAAAAATCACATGACCCCTCGTTTTACATAGACAAGCGTTTCCTGTTTCAGGCCACAGTGTCTCCCCGAGCGTCTCAGAGCAGGAAGGATTTGTGCGCTCTAGCTTGTGTCCAAATAAGCTCAGCGAAAATTATTAAATTTCTTCACAGAGAAACCTCTACTATTAGCTGTGATCCTTACAATTAGTAGATTAGAGATTGGAAGATTTTTATATAGTTTAGCTAGAGAATTTAAAGTAGCATCTAACCGCTGAGTAAAGTCACGGGGGGGCCTCCGCGGGCGAACACAGACAAGACTCTAGAAGACTACTGGATAAGTTCACCAAGCATAAGTGTAACATTGCAATAGCTTTATTATTAACCGTTTTGTATTGAAATAATTCTGATATTGGCAGCTGAACTTATAGGATACACATCATTTCAATAAACTGCAGTCTCTTTGTTAGGTGCAAAACTCCACTTTATTATCATAAATAATTATCAGATAGGTGTTCATATTAAAATTTGCCCATTCCACTTGTTGATATACCATCTTGTACTTTAAATTCGAATCCAGCAAGTCGGCACAGGTTGATATAGAGTGCCAAAAATACTTGTAATAATCCGAATAAATTTCCGCCAGATACGTGGGTTTTTTGACTTTGGCGCACTACACATTGTATCATTAGGCAACTTTGCAACTTAAATTTCAATACTGCAATTTTTTATTCACCATAGGTGACTGATAGGTGCCAAAAATACCTTTTATTATCCGAATACATTTCAGATACGTGTTTTTTCATTTGGCGCAGTAGAGCTTTGTTGATAATCTACTTTGGCAGTTTAAAAAATTGAATGCAGCAATTTTTGTCTTCACCACAGTGAATTGATAGTGCCAAAAATACCTTTTATTATCCGAAAAACATTACAGATACGTGCTTTTTGCCACATTTGCCCAGTTCCAGATTTGTTTGATAAGCACCTTGCAAGTTAAATTTGAATCCAGCAATTGTGTAGTTACCACCGGTGAATGGGTAGGTGGGGGGCCAAAAAATACCTTTTATTATCCGAATACAGATTTACAGAATAACGTGTTTTTTTACTTTGGCGCCTGCCACTTTGTTGATAGATCTACTTTGCAGTTAAATTTGAATACCGCAATTTTTTGTAGTCACCACAGGTGAATTGATAGTGCCAAAAATACCTTTTAAATATCCGACTACATTTCAATACGTGTTTTTTTCACACTTTGGCGCAGGCCACTTGTTGATGAGATCTAAACTTTTGTAGTTAAATTTGAATACAGCACATTGTAGTCACCACAGTGAATGATAGTGCCAAAAATACTTTTATTATCCGAATACATTTCAGATCCGTGTTTTTTTCCACTTTGGCGCAGGCCAGCATTGTTGATAGATCTACTTTGCAGTAATATTTTGAAATCAGCAATTTTGTTTTTGATTTGAGGGATTTGAAATAGCTGTGATTTGCGCTTTTATAAGAGACTTTCCAAATCTATTCCTTACCTTCTCAATGTGTATATTTCTGAACATGTAGCGAAATTCATGTGGTAAGCGAGCAAAGAGGGGGGTAGGACCATGGTGGTAGAGGTACGAGAGAAGGTGCTCCTTCCAGTGCTGGCGACAACACGCATGGCCAGCGGATCTCCATCAGTTGAGACCGACAGCCTTTCAACGCTGGGTCAGGGCCCTGTGAAATCACAGTAACGAACAGCGTCGCCAATCTGTCCTCCATTGGTTAATGCAACCTGCATCCATCAGTCTTACCTCCTCGTCCTCCCAGTCACGGCCACAAATGTCCGTCAACAGCATCACCAGCAAACCGACCAACATGAAGATCCCAAATGTCAATTCGTGTACCCACCACTGTGGATAATCCATTTTCTGAATACCTCTTTGATGTCAAAATAGCGGTTTGGTCAGAAAGCATGCAAAAAGATCAATAGGCCAAAGAGGATGATTTTCTCTGCTCTGACGCCCAGTTACTGATGCCATTCAGAGGAAGAAGAAGGAAGCCGGTCAATCGGCAAAATCCCCGGGCGTCGGCAACGCCTTGCAGTCCCCTCTGCTTGTAGCCTGCAGTCCTGGATGCAGAATGTCAGAACGACAAGTCACCTGTGTTGATGAAGATGAGACGACATTGCGGATTCAACAGTGGTCTTTTTCAGCAAATTTGCTTGCGAGCGCTCATCAACTGGACGAGAGGAAGAACGAGGGGTAGTGTCAGTAACGGGTACCGCCTCAAAAAGGAAGGGGCGGTCGCAAAGTCCGCTGAATGATTCCGCAGCCACGGTCAGCGCAAACCCCGCTCCTCGCTTATTCGCCGTCAAAATGTCCAGGACCTCTCAAGCCTGGGCCTCTTTGACCATGCCTCTGATCCACCCACGATGTTCATATGCTGCCTTGCTGTAACCAAAGTAGAGGCAAGGAACCTTAGGTGGGTAACCACCGACCAACATGTCAGTCACATGCAGCGAATGCATGAGTTTGAAATGAGGCAAAACTTGGCCCAAAAAAAGGCCAGACCGACGCCGCGGGGCCACCAACCACTGTCACCCCTCTGTCTCCGCCTCCTCTCTCCGCCACCACCAACGTACCTCAGCTGCCATGTCTCTCAGAGTCATGATCTGGGTTCAGCCCTCCTCTTCAGCCCCCACCCCTCCACCGTCGCCCCGAGTACCCACCACAACCACCGAGAGATCCCATCCTACCCCATCTCCTTCCGCCAGTGTGACGACCTGCCACGCCGACAGCGCAAGTCTAGCAGCACCTCTTCATGGCCCTTGCCTGCCCCCAATACCAATGCCGAGCAGCGGCATTTCTTTGCCAGAAAAGCCGCCCTGAGCCCTGGACAGCCCACGTGTCATCTAACATTTCAAGCGCAGTTGTCTGCATCTCTGTGGCCGGAAAAAGTCCATCTGAACCACTGACACATGGACTGGTAGGTGCAGCACGGCCAAGCGCTATATCTCTGTGACAGCTCACTGTGATGAGCTGGGGTGGATGTCCCTGGTGGTGATGGGTGGCTCTCAGGCTTGGCGCACGCTTCAAAGTCCGCATCTTCAAAACGCAGGATGGAACAGGGTTCTTCCCCAAAGGTCCATTGGTGCGATCACGTAGCCCAGAGAAACCCGAGGCCCGTGTTGAAATTAACTGTCCTTGAGACCATCCACACACAGGTCAGGGACTGTGGACGGCTCTCCGCAATGAGACCCGAGCGCTGGCTGGGTGCCAAGAACCTTGTTGCCAGGCAAAGGGTGAGCGATAACGGGGCGAAATCTTCTGGCCGCTCCTTAAGATCAGTAGCTGGAGCACATCCCTTGCCTGGCCACATGTCCATGAACCTTGTCGTCCAGAAATTTCTAAAGAGCTACCTGGGTTTGGACTGCCTGCTGAGAAAGGCTCGAAGTCTAAGTTCGCACTTCCGCCGTTTGCATCCTGCTTCGTCCCGCCTGGCTGCGTTGCAGCGTCAGCTCGGCCTCCCCGACAACAGTCTCATTTTTGACGTGTCAACACGCTGGAATTCACCCTCACATGCTCCGGCGATTGTGGCAGCAGCGCAACGCCATTACGCAGTACGAAGTGACACAGGGCCTGACAAGCAGCGGTGCGGACCTCGGGGTGTTGAGCCACCGAGAGTGGAGGCAGGTGAAAGAGCTCTGCACCATCCTTGCCAGTTTTGAAGAAGCCACCAAAATGGTCAGTGCGGACAATGCCCTTGTCAGCATGAGCATTGTGGTGATCTTAGTTCTGGAACGATCGTTGGACACTCTGAAACAACAGGTCCCGCCAGCGACGGAGTAGGAGACGGACACAGATGCGGACACGGAGCCTTTCTCTCCGTCAAATCCACAAGGCCCGACAGTTTCACAATTTCATCGGTCTTCATTAGGCAGTGGTTCGGAGTCCAGAGCTAGTGCAAGGTGGCGCATCAGCTCTCAGGGTGCATCATCTCAGGCAAGTCAGGGCTGTGTTGAAGTTGTGCCGGAGGCAGCGGAGGAGGAGGAGGAGGAGGAGGTATTCCTAGACACCGATGTTACCGACGTCCCTGCCTTGGATAGAGGTTGGCGCGAATTTGAGGCGGAGGAGGAAGATGAGGAAGATCAGTTTGCTAGTGCCCCTCGACCCAGAGGCTTGGGAAATCAAGGCTCCATCTCTCACATGAGTGCTTGGATGCTCCATTTCCTCCAACATGATCCTCGCATTAAGGCCATCAAAATGAACAACAGTTACTGGGTGGCCACCCTCCTGGATCCCCGGTACAAAACAAAACTCAGCACTTTCCTTTCACCCTCCCAAATAGAAAGTAAAATGCAGGAAATGGAGACCTTGCTGATTGATCAACTGGAGACATCTGTTGCGTTCCTCAAATGTCACGGTGGAACAACATCAGCGACGTGACAGCAGTAGGTGCCAAGTAGGCGTAGCGGCAGCAGCAGCAGGTGGCAGAAGCCTAATGGGTGACCTCTGGCAATCTTTGTTTACCACCTCACCAACGCATGCAATGCAGGGCACACATCCAACACACAGAGATCAGCTTAAGATCATGGTGCACAACTATCTGCGTCTCAACACCGATGTTTTTGCATGTGTTCCGGACCCAATAGACTTCTGGGTATCCAAAATGGACGAATGGCCGAGCTCGCTCGCCACCCCATAGAGGTGTTGCCCTGCCCAGCAGCCAGCGTCATATCTGAGCGGACATTCAACACAGCTGGAGGAGTCATTACAGACAAACGCATCCGGCTTTCCACAGATAATGTGGATCGTTTGACTTTCATCAAGATGAATCAGGTATGGATCTCTGATGATGTTGTGGCCTCAATTGCCGAGGTCACCGATTAGTTGCCGGTCTACTTCACATTCCTCTTCAAACAGAAATGGTCCTCTTGAAAAATGTTTTTTAAATTTATATTTTCTTACTGCAATTTTTATTCTCTTTTCCCAACAGTTGTTTTTGCTGGTTTTGCTGTGAGGAGACTGTAAAGACAGCAAGGTTTCATGACAACACCGTATTCCATTTACTCACTTTATCTTAAGAAGTTTTCGCATTGTCAATGGTTTTGAGGTCATGTTGCTGTGAGATACAGCTATAATATGGTCCTTTGGAACAGAAATGTGGCTTTTTAAGTGGCAATTTCTCCTCACAATTTTTAATAGTGGCTGAGAAGTCATATTTATAATTTTTTGGGGTCATGTAGCTGTGAGATACAGCAATAATCATGGTCCTTTGGAACAGAAATTGGCTTTTAAGTGGCATTTCTCCTCACAATTTTTAATAGTGGCTGAGAAGTCATATTTATAATTTTTTGGGTCATGTAGCTGTGAGATACAGCATAATCATGGTCCTTTGGAACAGAAATGTGGCTTCTAAGTGGCATTTCTCCCTCACAATTTTTAACAGTGGCTGAAAAGTCATTTTTATAAGTGTTTTGGGTCATGCTTTGAAATGCAGCTATAATACAGGTCCTATTATAAATAATGTTGTTTCTAACAGACATTTGTTTTTCACAATTGTCCAAAGTAGCTCAAGGGTCATGCTTTGAATTTTTGGGGGCATTTTGCTTTGAAATGCAGCTATACTACAGGTCCTATTATAAAAAAAATGTTGTTTCTAACAGACATTTGTTCTTCACAATTGTCCAAAGTGGCTCAAGGGTCATGCCTTGAATTTTTGGGGGCATTTTGCTTTGAAATGCAGCTATACTACAGGTCCTATTATAAAAAAATTTTTATTTCTAACAGACATTTGATCTTCACAATTGTCCAAAGTGGCTCAAGGGTCATGCTTTGAATTTTTGGGGGCATTTTGCTTTTAAATGCAGCTACACTACAGGTCCTATTATAAAAAAATGTTGTTTCTAACAGACAGTTGTTGTTCACAATTGTCCAAAGTGCTCAAGGGTCATGCTTTGAATTTTTGGGGGCATTTGCTTTGAAATGCAGCTATAAAACAGGTCCTATTATAAAAAAATGTGTTTCTCAACAGATATTTGATCTTCACAATGTCCAAAGTGGCTCAAGGGTCATGCTTTGAATTTTTGGGGCATTTTGCTTTGAAATGCAGCTATACTACAGTCTATTATAAAAAAAATGTGTTTCTAACAGACATTTGTTCTTCACAATTGTCCAAAGTGGCGCAAGGGTCATGCTTTGAATTTTTGGGGACATTTTGCTTTGAAATGCAACTATACTACAGGTCCTATTATAAAAAAATGTTGTTTCTAATTGACATTTGTTCTTCACAATTGACCAAAGTGGCTACAAGGGTTCATGCTTTGATTTTTGGGGATTTTGCTTTGAAATGCAAGCGTATACTACAGCCCATTATAAAAAACATGTTGTTTAACAGACATTTGATCTCACAATTGTCCAAAGTGGCTCAAGGGTCATGCTTTGAATTTTTGGGGGCATTTTGCTTTGAAATGCAGCTATACTAAAGTCCTATTATAAAAAAAAATGTTGTTTCTAACAGACATTTGTTCTTCACAATTGTCCAAAGTGGCTCAAGGGTTATGCTTTGAATTTTTGGGGGCATTTTGCTTTGAAATGCAGCTATACTACAGGTCCTATTATAAAAAATGTTTTATTTCTAACAGACATTTGATCTTCACAATTGTCCAAAGTGGCTCAAGGGTCATGCTTTGAATTTTTGGGGGCATTTTGCTTTGAAATGCAGCTATACTACAGGTCCTATTATAAAAAAAAATGTTGTTTCTAACAGACATTTGTTCTTCACAATTGTCCAAAGTGGCTCAAGGGTCATGCTTTGAATTTTTGGGGGCATTTTGCTTTGAAATGCAGCTATACTACAGTCCTAATATAAAAATATGATGTTTCTAACAGACATTTGTTCTTCACAATTGTCAAGAGTGGCTCAAGGGTGATGGTGCTGTCAGAAATAGGAATAGGTAGGACACTGTTAATGGACACATATTGCAAAATGACTTGTTTTTTGCAAGATCTTTAACATAGCTATCAATCCCGGTATTGAGACAACCCATTTAATACAATTAAAAAAGAGAAACAAAAAACATGGTGGGATTCCATCCTATTTTAAAAATGTGTTTTCTAGAATTAAGCTAATAAAAAACTTGCATGTACAAAATAGCTGGTAAAAAAATTCCTCCGAATTGTACACGGGAGGTACAGGAAAACTTGCCCCGATGTAGGTTATTCAGAGGACATTAAGTATGGAGCATGGACTGAGAACAAAGTACAGAGACAATTTCCTCCCGCACGTTGATTAAAATAAGGAAAAAGAATGCCAAGAAAAAGGGCACCTGGGTGTAACATGAGCGTTAACCACCAGTATTTCCAAGTGAAACTCAATTGGTCCGCACTCATACGGAGGGGCAAGCGCTACCCAGGACAGGGACAGTATATGTCCAGTGAAACTAAAATGGTGGTTGAAAGACTCCTTTTCCCGGCACTTTTTAAATGTGGGGGTCATGCAGGTTTGGGGGTCATGCTGTGGCCCGGACAGGTATAGTCAAAGTCCAGTGAAACTAAAATGGTGGTTGAAAGACTCCTTTTTCCGGCACTTTTTAAATGTGGGGGTCATGCAGGTTTGGGGGTCATGCTGTGGCCCAGGACAGGTATAGTCAATGTCCCGGAAACTAAAATGGTGTTTGAAAAAACTCCTTTTTCTGGCACTTTTTAAATGTGGGGGTCATGCAGTTTTGGGGCTCATGCTGTGGCCCAAGACAGGTATAGTCAATGTCCAGTGAAACTAAAATGGTGGTTGAAAGACTCCTTTTTCCGTCACTTTTTAAATGTAGGGGTCATGCAGGTTTGGGGCTCATACTGTGGCCCAGGACATGTATAGTCAATGTCCAGTTCAACTAAAATGGTGGTTGAAAGACTCCTTTTCCCGGCACTTTTAAATCTGGGAGTCATGCAGGTTTGGGGCTCATGCTGCGTTCCAGGACAGGGATATTCAATGTCCAGTTCAAGTAAGATGATGGTTCAAATCATACTGCCTTCTGGCACTTTTTAATATGTATGTGATGCTGGTTTAAGGGTCATGCTGTGGTCCAGGACAGGGGTAGTGAATGTTGTGTGATTTTTTTTCTGTGGCTTTTATAACCTAAGTGTGTTGCCTAAGATGTAGCACGTATCCATTTGACTGTTGTGGATGTTAATTCCAGCTTCTCGAGCCCTGTTTGGGTCTAAGAATGAAGGTGTTGTTGCTCTCCCATAGACTCTAATGGTCATCGCTCATAATCGACTGCTCACTATCGACTATCTGGTCGATGATGGTCGACTATCGACCATCGACCGATGTCGATGGCCAACGCAATCGCTCAACACTAATAATTACCCCTTTGGTGCCCTGGTAGTTAGTTTTGTAGGGTCCCCATAGGTAGGTAGCCAGGTAGAAGGTCCCCGTAAGTAGAGAGAGAACTTGAGTTTGGCCCCACATGGCGGAAACTTGAGTGGAGTCTCCACAACATTCAGGGGCCTTGAATGGGGTCCCACAACATTAATGGGCCTTATGGGGCCCCCACAACATTTAGGGCCCCATTCAAGGCCTCCTCAGCAGCGCCGGGCCCCTCCACTCCTCCTCAGCAGCGCCGGGCCCCTCCACTCCCCCTCAGTAGTGCCGGGCCCCTCCACTCCCCCTCAGTAGTGCCAGGCCCCTCCCCAGTCCTGTGGGGACTTATGGGGGCCCCACAACATTTAGGGGCCTTGAATTGGGCCCCCACAACATTTAGGGGCCTTGAATGGGGGCCCCACAACATTTAGGGGCCTTATGGGGCCCCACAACATTTAAGGGCCTTAAATGGGGTCCCCACAACATTTAGGGCCCCATTCAAGGCCTCCTCAGCAGCTCCAGGCCCCTCCACTCCTCCTCAGCAGCGCCTGGCCCCTCCACTCCTCAGCAGTGCCAGGCCCCTCCACTCCCCCTCAGTAGCGCCGGGCACCTCCACTCCCCCTCAGTATTGCCGGGCCCCTCCCCAGTCCTGTGGGGCCTTATGGGGGGCCTACAACATTTAGGGGCCTTATGGGGGGCCCACAACATTTAGGGGCCTTATGGGGGCCCACAACTTTTAGGGGCCTTATGGGGGCCCCACAACATTTAGGGGCCTATGGGGGCCCCACAACATTTAGGGGCCTTGAATGGTGTCCCCACACCATTTAGGGGCCTTATGGGACCCCCACAACTTACAGGGGCCTTGTGGGGACCCCCACAGGACTCGATAGGGGTAGAGCGCTGCTGGGGTGGAATGGAGGGGCCCGGCGCTGCGGGGGAGAAATGGAGGGGCCCTGCGCTGCGGGAGTGGAATGGACGGGCCTGTCGCTGCTGGCGAGGACTGGAGGGGCCCGGCGCTGCTGGTGAGGACTGGAGGGGCCTGGCGCTGCGGTGAGGACGGAGGGGGGGCCGGCGCTGCGGGAGTGGGGGCGGGGGGCGGGGATAAGACTTTTCTTAACGTCTCTAACTTACTAGCCTTCAGCGCGCAGCAGCTCCGGGACTGGCAGCCGGGCGGCCCCTCCTCCTCGGGGGCCGTGGTGGGCCTCAATGATCAAATGACCGCGCTTCGCCCGGTCATTTGAATCAGGGGCCCACCCACGGCCCGAGGAAGGAGGAGGGGCCGCCCGGCTGCTCAGTCAGGAGCTGCTGCGCGCTGATGTGCTAGTAAGTTAGAGACAGTTAAAGAAAAAGATCATTATGGCGTGCAGCGTGACTCGCAGCGCTGGGCCCCTCCAGTCCTCACCTGCAGCTCCGGGCCCCTCCAGTCCTCACCCGCAGCGCCGGGCCCCTCCAGTTCTCACCCGCAGCGCCGGACCCCTCCAGTCCTCACCCGCAGCGCCGGGCCCCTCCAGTCCTTACCTTCAGCTCCGGGCCCCTCCAGTCCTCACCCGCAGCGCTGGGCCCCTCCAGTCCTCACCCGCAGCGCCGGGCTCCTCCAGTCCTCACCCGCAGCACCGGGCTCCTCCAGTCCTTACAAGCAGCGCCGGGGCGCAGTCGGGGGATACAGCATGGTAGGGAGAACAGGCCTGCGGCCTCTTTCTTCTACCACTATAATGAAGCAAGGGGGCGGTAACTACCGACGGCGGCAGGCCCCCCCTTGCTTCATAGTCTGGCCGGGCCCGATACGGGAGTACTGGCTGTACCCCCCTATCGGCGGCCCTGGCTATGGGTAGCAAAGTGAGTTTTAAACTTAGATGGTTTTCATACATGGGGCTCTCCTTCCAAATATTTAAATTGTTGTTTATTCATGACACATTGGGCTGCTTTTTACACCATTTTATAGTAATCCCAAACACATTTTTATTTCAATCTCTTTAATTTTTAATTGACTAAATTCACATTAAAATAAAGTTATATGTATAGTTCAAGTTGGCGGTGTGTATTCAGCTCTGAAACATTTATTTTGGTCTCATCACTCACATAGTGTAGAGTCCCAGTAGTCCCAACATAGATGTTTTTGTAACTGAAAGCTTTAAAAATGTATAGTGTTACAAAGGGAAGGAGTAGAAAAAAAACGGTGCCTACAGTGAAACCTGGTAGTGGCAGTGTCCCTATGTGGGGCTGCATGAGTGCTGCTGGTGTCGAGGAGATACATTTTATTGATGGTACTATGAATTCACAGATATAAGGCTCTGTATTAAAAGAGAAGAGGCTGTCATCACTCCAAAGCTTTGGTTGTCGACGTTTTTTATTGATTTGTTTTAGTTGGGCGAGTCTTATGACTTCTAGCAAAGACTGTGCACAGTCGTTTAAAGTCGGATTCAAATTTAGTTACACAACCTTTAACGGCGGAATATGTTAGGTGGAAACCATCGTCACAGCAAAAGTGGAGGTGCTCGGAAGGAGCAGAACTTGGTGTGTGTCTGTAGTCGAGGACACAAGATCTGAATTCACGGCGGCGACAACTACTCCCAGAGAAAGAATATTTTCTGGTTCCTCAATATTCCGTTACATAGATTATCGTTCCGGGGCAGAATAGTTGAGCTCTGCCCCCGGAGAGAGGTCTATAGTGCAAACATCAGGCACCCTCGAGGCCTTCAGGTGCAGAGGCAGATTATCCACCACATCCCCATCAAAGCCGCCATTGAAAACGGAATTACATTCTGAAATATTGTGAGTATCAATTACTGCACACACCAATGAATGTGCTGTATTCGAATGAGAACCACATGAGTCCCCTGATTTGATCAACTCGGTGGTCCTCCAGTTGAACACAGGATTATGGAGGCGGGCCAGGGCAACCCAAGAATAATATCCGCAGTGACTTTCTCCATGACAAAAAAGGAAAGCTTTTCAGTATGCGAACTACCAACGTCTAAAGTGATCTCTGCAGTACGATATTTTATTCTTCCTCCGGTTAGGGAGGTAGAATCGACACTTGAAACTGAGAAGGGAGGACACAATGGAAATAGTTCCAACCCCAAGGCTTGAACAACAGCCATGCTGATAAAACTAGCTGCAGCACCTGAGTCAATCATGGCTCGACAAGCAAACCTCTTGGAACTAGAAACCAAGGTTACAGGCAAAACAAACTTGTTATTAGAGTTAGGAGGTACCTGTACATCAGAGTTACCTTCTTGGAAATTGCTCAGGCATTTGGTGTTCCTCGGGGTGACTTGGGCCTAGTCGGGCAGTTTCTCAGAAAATGGTCCAGTTTCCCACAATAAAGGCACAAGGCATTCTCCAACCGGTGTCTCCTCCTAGTGGCAGCAGATATGCAACCCAACACCATGGGTTCTTCTCCAGAAGACTGAGAGGGAGATGGAAGAGAAGAACTCTCCAAGAAGTTAGAAGGAGGTTTTACAGGAAATCCTGACTTGAGCTGAAGAGCCAAACCCCCTTGCTTTTCCCTGCGTCTCTCCCTTAGTCTTCTGTCAATAGTTACGGCTAAAGTCATGAAGTCATTTAGGGTCTCAGGGGTTGGGTGGCTGACCATAGCATCTTTTACAACATCAGACAGCCCTTGCCTGAAGAGGGTTTTTAGAGGTTGGTCAGACCACCCGGTCAATGTACACCATTGGCGGAACTTGGAACAGTAGACTTCGGCCGAGCGATGGCCCTGCTGAATAGATAACAGCTGAGATTCGGCCCATGTCGCACGGTTGGGATTATCATAAACATGGCCTAGAGCTAAAAAAAAAATCTGTCCACTGATCTCCACTCAGGGGCTTCAGGGGGTATAGCAAATGCCCAATCCTGAGGTGGGCCCTGGAGGAGAGACACAATAATTGCTACTTTTTCAACCTCAGTGGAAAAATAGTTGAAGCGAAAAAATAGATGACAGGATTCCCGGAAGGTTTGTAATTTTTCAGGATTACCAACAGAGCGATCCGGTAGCAGCATCTAAGATTTCTGACAGATGCTAGGATCCACAAAAACAGGGACAGGTAGGGACACAGATGGGGTGGCAAGTCTGGGTATCGGGGTCGTTATGGCATCCAGATGCTGCGAAATTTGATTCAGAAGCCCCACCATGCCCTGAAATTGGGTCATCAACTCGTCCAGGCGGTCAGTGACCGCCAAGTCGGTGCTCATGTTGAACCGCCGGGGGTTGACTGGAATATGGGCCTGTTATAATGTAAAAACTTTGAGATTCTCGGTTCACATATTTTGATCAAAAGATGTTTAAGCTGCCCACGACTTTCAACGTGATCTCAAAATCGGGCAGTCCTACACTATCCTTACCTCTCAATAGAGCCAAATCAAGGCCTCTCACTGGGTCAACCGACCTCCATTATACAGAGAGAAAAAAAAATAAGAAAACACACCAGACTTGCAAGCTGCACTTCTTATGACAGCCTGTGAGAGTGGGCGAGTGCAGAAACCCAAAATGGAGGCACCCCTTCCTCCCCATATAGGTTAAAAATCAACATATACCAGATATAACGTATAGTTCTGCACAAAAAACATTTCTGAAAAAACGTATGCAAACCTGGGTGCCACTGGCAGGGCTGCGGCACACATATATATATATACATGTACACACGCACACCACTGTCAGCGGCACACTACTGCAAAAAGGGCAATACATTACGTGGAAATCCCTAAAGAAGCATTTATGCTATCTATCATACATGAAAAAACTTTGAGATTCTCGGTTCACATATTTTGATCAAAAGATATTTAAGCTGCCAACGACTTTCAACGTGATCTCAACATTGGGCAGTCCTACACTATCCTTACCTCTCAATAGAGCCAAATCAAGGCCTCTCACTGGGTCAACCGACCTCCATTATACAGAGAGAAAAAAATAAGAAAACACACCAGACTTGCAAGCTGCACTTCTTATGACAGCCTGTGAGAGTGGGCGGGTGCAGAAACCCAAAATGGAGGCACCCCTTCCTCCCCATATAGGTTAAAATCAACATACACCAAATATAACGTATGGTTCTGCACAAAAAACATTTCTGAAAAAACGTATGCAAACCTGGGTGCCACTGGCAGGGCTGCGGCACACATATATATATATATATATATATATATATATATATACATGTACACACGCACACCACTGTCAGCGGCACACTACTGCAAAAAGGGCAATACATTACGTGGAAATCCCTAAAGAAGCATTTATGCTATCTATCATACATGAAAAAACTTTGAGATTCTCGGTTCACATATTTTGATCAAAAGATGTTTAAGCTGCCCACGACTTTCAACGTGATCTCAAAATCGGGCAGTCCTACACTATCCTTACCTCTCAATAGAGCCAAATCAAGGCCTCTCACTGGGTCAAACCGACACCATTATACAGAGAGAAAAAATAAGAAAACACACCAGACTTGCAAGCTGCACTTCTTATGACAGCCTGTGAGAGTGGGCGGGTGCAGAAACCCAAAATGGAGGCACCCCTTCCTCCCCATATAGGTTAAAATCAACATACACCAAATATAACGTATGGTTCTGCACAAAAAACATTTCTGAAAAAAACGTATGCAAACCTGGGTGCCACTGGCAGGGCTGCGGCACACATATATATATATATATATATATATATATATATATATATATATACACACATCTACACACGACACCACTGTCAGCGACACACTACTGCAAAAGGGCAATACATTACGTGGAAATCCCTAAAGAAGCTTTTATGCTGTCTATCATACATGAAAAAACTTTGAGATTCTCGGTTCAAATATTTTGATCAAAAGATGTTTAAGCTGCCCACGACTTATGTTATAATGTAAGTGACCGGTCAGGGACACACGAGAAGACACAGACAGAGTGAGGCCCTGACGCTGGTCCCAACCTGCCTTTTGGGGGTATCTGACTCCTTAAAAGGTCGGCCCCAGCCAGAAGACTGAACACTATATGATACTGGAAACACAAGACACAGACAAACAAATACAAAACACAAGAAGGGAACGTCAGGCAAGCAAGGTTGGCAACAAGCGGGAAGAGCAGTACCAAATCGGGTGACTGAAGAGAAAAACGTAAGACGAACCAAGTCGGTAACTGTCGGGCAATGCAGTACAAAATCAAGAGGAGAAGAATAGTCAGACACCAAGCAAAGTCAGGAAACCAGAAAATCCAACAAGAGAAAAGCAAGCTAAAGGTATAGGAAGGACCCAATATAACAGGCACAGGGGACAGGTAAGGGAATCCTTAAATAGGGAACCGGTGAACACAAAACAGAGGTGATTGGTGGAAAGAACACAAAATTGGATAGAGAAACAAAACTGTCATTCAAAGAGGAACACAGTTTAACTAAAAGGGTGCTGGAGGATTCCTGGCCACGGGCGTTGGCCAGGAATCAATTAACAAACAGGGACGGAAGGACTCAGTTCACACTGGTAACTAAGAATACAAAAAATTACGTTAAAAACCATGGTTTTCGTCGCAACGGCCATGGCCGGCAACCAGAACTCGAAGCTGGGGGTCTGTTGGGCATGATCATGGCATCATAAGTCAGGAATGTGCTAATGCCTAACTTTTTTTGTGACATAACTAACTAGTTTCATTAACATATTTAATTTAGCGGCAAAGGATATGACAAAGAAAAAAAAATTGCCTAAGCAAGTGGATGTTGCCATTTTATTACCAAATAAATACAATATATGGACTTGTGCAAATTGTAAGCTTCTGTATCAGTGTGTTATTATGCGCTATTGTATTTGTCTTATATTATGTACTTGAAACCCTGGGTTTGTACTGTGCCCTGGAATTAATGGCACTATAAAACTCATAATAATAATAAAAATAACAATAATAACCATTATAATAACAGTAGAGTATGTATGTCAGGGAAGTTTTTTTTTGTCTCAGTCCAACCCTGATTTAAAGTATGCAACACATACTACAGACAGGGGCGTAACTACCGGGGTAGCAGGGGTAGCAGTTGCTACGGGGCCCCTGCGCTTAGGGGGGCCCCGGGGCAAGGGTTACCGTGTCCGCTACCCCGGTATGCCGCTCCTGTGCCGCGACAGTGAACTTAAAAAGTTCACTACGGCGGGCGGGGAGCTGAGGGGCCGGGGCAATACTGCCTCTGAAAGCCCGGCCTCGGCCCGAGTGTTCAGAGGGGAAGCTGCCCGGGGGTAGCAGAACGGAGCCCGATTGCTCCGCTCTCTACTTCCCCTGCCGGCGCTCTGTGGTCATGTGGGCGCCGCGCGGTGACGTCACATCACCGCGCCGCCCGCTCTGTGCACAGAGGCTGCAGAGAGGCTGCAACGCGGCGCATCGGGGGAGCGTGGACCGAGGTGAGTAAGTTATTTATTATTTTACCTGCTCCTAAGCCGCCTGTATACCCCCTAGCCTGCCTATTACAGCCCCTAAACCTGCCCCGCCTATTACAGCCCCCTAGCCCGCCTATTACAGCCCCCTAGCCTGCCTGCCTACTACAGCCCCTAGCCTGCCTGCCTATTACAGCCCCCTAGCCTGCCTGCCTTTACAGACCCCTAAGCCTCCCTGCCTATTACAGCCCCCTAGCCTCCCTGTATGCCCCCTAGCCTTCCTATACACCCCCTAGCCTTCCTATACACCCCCTAAGCCTGCCTTTATACCCCCCCAGCTTGCCTTTATACCCCCCCAGGCTGCCTTTATAGTCCCCTGAAGGCTGCCTATATAGCCCCCTAAAGGCTGCCTATATAGCTCTGTCTGCCTGCCTGAATAGCCCTATAGCTACCGTGAAGCCTGTCTGCCTATATAGCCCCTATAGCCCCCCTGTTACTTAAAATGGGGGCCCCTTTAGCTGCCTAAACCCTACCTATATGGCCCCTATAGCCCACCAAAACCCCTGTTCTACCTGAAATTGGCTCCCTATAGCTACCTAAACCCTCCTGCCTATATGGGGCACTCTATTGGCTCCCTAAACCTTGGCTATTGGGGCCCCATATATCCTATTTAAACCTGCCTGCCTAAATGGACCCCATATAGCCAGGAGGGCAGGTGCTGGAAAAGTCGGATTCTAAGATATTTGTGTCTAAATCAAGTGGTCGGGAGATGTCATCATGATGGTGGACTGGACCGGATGCATAACAAAAGGGAAAGTCAACGACTGGTCAGAGAGACGTCACCTGTGAGTCACAAGATGTAACTACACTGTAATAAATTAAAATGTCTGCAACAGTCTGTGTACACTGGTGTCTACCACTATATGCTCACTGTATGGTGGGTTTTATAAGTCTACAGAGTCTGTGTACTCTGGTATATACCACTATATGGTCACTATATGGCGGTAATATTGGTCTTTGTGTACTGATCAGTAATAGTGTAGGGTTATTATTTAGTCACTATGTGGTGGTAATTTGTGGTCATGTTCTGGTGTTATAATCAGGTCCATATGTAGTAGTGTTATTGCTAATGTTGGTTTTGGTATAGCGGATTTGTTTGGTAGCAGTATGATGGTGAGATGTAGAGTGAGGTATTTGCACCTTGTATTACCTACATTATCTAACAGCATGTCCTGGTACATGGTCGTGGTCAGGGAGGTGGGCGAGGGGTCTGGTGGTGTTAGAATGCAATTTGAAGGAATCTGACTGCTACAGGTGCTCTGTAGAGCATGAATACACTTTAATAGGGATTTAGGTATATTATTGAAAACTTTGACTAAACTGCTTTTCAGTTAGAGAGGTATTCGAGCAGCAATATTGCATACAATGCTACTGCATATTTATATGTAGATGCAAGATACTTGTGGTTGACATCTATATGTAATAAAAGTGATGTTATTTTTTTCTAACATAAGCACCATCTCACAGCTACAAAATAGATAAAGATCACAAAGACAGCTCCTGAAAAAAACACTAAATAAATACCTTGCTGCCTTTAATTTTCCTCTAAACGGGAGTCTTAAATTTGTTTATGACTTTATATTAAAAATATTCAATCACAAACGGCAGATGCTAGCAAAACCTTCCAAATTAATTATTTTTTCTAAAGTGTAATCCCTATGGGATAGTTAAAATGACAAAAAAATGAAAATACTTTTTAAAGCTATTTTGATTTGGATCTGCCATACACTAAACTTCATTGCTAATATGACAGACTTGTTAATTAAAATTATTTTATGAGAGTCAAGGGAAAAGGGAAAAATTTAAACCCTTTTAAACATCATCTTTTTAAATTTAAACTCCTTT